>CAUYRT010077313.1:0-25623 GCA_963574885.1 Lepilemur ruficaudatus
GCCACCATGCCCGGCTAATTTTTTCTATATATATTTAGTTGGCCAATTAATTTGTTTCTATTATTAGTAGAGACAGGATCTCGCTCTTGCTCAGGCTGGTTTCAAACTCCTGACCTTGAGCAATCCACCTGCCTCGGCCTCCCAGAGTGCTAGGATTACAGGCGTGAGCCACTGTGCCCAGCCTGGTAGCTAATTCTTGAGTGTTCTTGGTTGTTGTCAAATGGCCTAGGCTTCTAGAAACATTTTTATGTGCATACTAAAAATGAGAACATACTGTTTTTCTATAATCCTGAAAGAGGTGAATCCAGGGTGAATTGATAAATGGATGATAGTTTTGAGTCAGAGGGAAGAAAGACCCTAGAATTTCAAAATACCAATTATCTGTATGTTTACCAATTTCCTAATCCCATTGACAAACGCTAGAGGAGAATATCTTTCCAGCAAGAGTAGCTGAAGCACAGAGGATCAAATTCAGCCACTGACTCTTCTTCAAAGATAGTGCGTACAACCATTTGTCTTGCTAAAATTTGCAGTGTGTGATATTCAGAAGCAGCAGGTCTTACATGGCCACTAATACTTTTAATATCATAGGATTAAGGGTCTTCCCTCAATAAAGTAAAAACTTTCTTCTAATTCACTTCATCTCCTTTTCCTTCTGGTTTGGTAATAGTAAAATGGAGAAAGGTTGCCACCTAGTGTGCTTCAACACAATCTTGAACTTATTTATGAAACTGTGTTTTCAGGTGCTGATGTTGATTGAACTTATTTTTTAAGATGACAACAGACTTTTTCATATTTAAGTACTTGAATAGTTTATGGATCCCAACGAGGTTTCTGTAAAAGGGCTTGCTTTTGGATTTCTTTCTTTCGGTTTCTTGTCTATTTTTCTGGCTTCTTATTACATAAAGGATGAAAGTAGAAAATAAAATGGTAAATAATACAGCAGTAGAAGGATGGCAGAAGGCATAGAGAGTAGGAGTTCTAGACACAATTGTCATTTCTCTTGGGGAAAAAAAGAAAAATCAATAGTGCACTGTTGATCCTTGTCTCCTCTGCCTCCGGGAGCACTGGCTCAGGGCTCAGCAAGCCCTTCTCTTTGGGAGAGGTGAGAGGCAGGGCTCCAGGGGCCACAGAAGGTGACTCCGGTTCAGGCCCTTGTAACCAGAGCAGGTGACCGAGCATGCAGCACCTCCTTCCACATCACAAGACTGAAGACCACTGTGACACTGACTCCCACAGTGACCTGCAAGGGTTCATCCTGTCTATTGTAGAAGTTTCTGCACTTGTACTCTGCTGTAACTGTTTCCTGGCTACCAGTTTCATCACTCACATACATACTTATAGACATGCATGCATACATACATACATATATACACTGGGTAAATTCACACCTAGCAGATACAACGCACACTAACTGGGTGAAGGTCACACTTATAATTTTGATTCAAAGCGTACAAAAGCAAATTACATAACCAAAACTTGTGTACCACCGTAAAACTCTGAAATTAAAAAAAAAAGAGCTTTTTTCTGGGACTCCTCAGCCCTCATTCTCTCCCTACCCATCCCCCATAAATATTCCAGTTCTAAAAAAAACAAAGCTATTTGTTCCTTAAAGCACATCCCACCTGTTTTTTTAAAAAGTTTGTTGTTGTTATGTTTGTTTTTATTTAAATGAAAGACAATATTGCATAATCCTCCCCAAAACTCATGTCACCAGTAGGTGACTTATTACATGGAATTTACCTAAGGTATTTTTAAAAGTTCTTTTTTGGGAACTTTTTGGGAATTCAAGTGAAGGATTTCAGAATCATTTTATTTCATAGGCCTTTTTGGGTATGTATAATTATTCAACTCATTAAAACCCACACATACTTTATGCCAAATAGCATATAATAAAATAATGAATCTTCTGTTGATCTTAACTACCAGATCTGTTTTTTAATTATTATAAGGAAATTATAGGACACAATTAAAAGATATGTTTGTATTATATTTAATTGAGGTCTTAGATAAGGATTTTTTAATTATATGTTAAGTATGTATTTAAAGATAATTTAAGTATTATATACTTTTGGAAAAATGGATAGAATATAACTTACCCTTTATTGAGGACATCTGCCACTGAAATGCTAGGAATCATTTTACTGCTACCAGAATGAGACAATCTTTAGATATTTGGCAGAAACAGTTTCTGGGCAATTAGAAAAAGTGATGTATCTCCTTCACTAAAATTATAATTGTCTTTCTTTGTGTTTTGACAGGGAAAAAAACAAATTATTTTAAATATTGTATGTTCTAAATATATCTTTTGCAATACTTGGGAATGAAATACAACCAAAGAAAGAATTATGCTATAAAGACATGCAATCCTTTTGAGTTTCGAATGATTCAAATCCAGTAGAAAACAAAAATCCAGTAGAAAGAAAAATTTAGGAGACATATTTTAATGGATTTATTTCATATTGATGATGTGCCTCTATCAAGATGAGTTAGCTCTGAGAAAATAAACTTGGTAGTTGGGCAATTATAAAGAATAAAATGAAAGAAGAAACTGCACCTTTGGACAATACCTAGATTTTATATTACTTTAACTTTGGCTTTCTAAACTGCCTCTAGTCCATCTTACAAATATGATGTCTTCTTGGCCATATATTGAAGCAGATTAATAGTTTATTTGATGCCAAATTGAGTAGACATATAGGGCGTGTCTTTTCTCCTCATCACAGGATAATGATTTTTAAATAATATTTTTTATCTTAGGAATCACTGAAGTATCTTGAATGCCATATATGTCGTATACAAATAATTGGAATTATCTTTCATTTTTGGACTTCTAACACACACTACCCAGTTTACTGATTTTTTCAAGCCTTATAAGAATGTTTGGCTTCAAATGGACTCTTAAGGTGCCTTGTGTGTGTGTAGAAAGTTGTCAAATGCTAAAGCGCTCAGCCTTGGATTTTGTACTCATGCTTTTTGTTTTTTAAACACTGGTGCATCTGTAAGTATTTCTCAGTTGTTTTGTAAGAGTTAAGTAACTGTTTCAAAATAAGTTCCTAAGAGAAACTGTAGCCCTAAATTTTGCCTAGAGTCAACAGCCAGAAAGCAAGGTCCGAATGGTGGGCCAAGTCTCTTTTCCCACCAGATGCCTATAGTGACTACAATTCTTCCCCCCTTTTTTTTCTTTTGCCATTTTCCTAGAGCCCTCTTTTAAATCTGTTTTTAAGCTGTTTCTGTAAGAGTCAGACAGTGAAATCCTAAGCAGGGCCCATTCCAGTTATGGCTGTATAGAGCTTACTACCGGGGTGACTCTGTGTTAAGTCTCTTAACTGATTCAATCCTCAATTTTCTCATCTGCAAAATGGGAGTAGTATTTCCTACCTTGCAACATTGTTGTAATAGTTGGTGATATTATAAAAAATGTATCAGTCATGATAACATTCTTTTTACTTTTGGACATGTTTGAAATTTTGCATAAAGTTTTTGTTTGTTTTTATTTTATTTACAGAGCCCTTAATGTCATCTTCCCTCTCTCTCTTTCGACTACCACTGATTTAGTTGAGGTTCTTATCTCCTCGACCCTTTCATCTGGCCTCCCCACTTCTAGTTTTGCTCCTTCCAGGCCCTCAGTCCCCTACAGTCCTGTCACAGGGCTCAAGAGTCCTCCTTATCAGGGGCCGGTTTGCAAATCTACCTACCCATCTGCAGAGTGGCAGGGAATCCCCACTCTAAGGCCAAAGCTAGTTCATTTCGGACCTTAAAGCAATACAATCCATTTTAAAATGTAGATTCGTAAGCTGCAGTCAGACCAGTTCTCTCCGACTCTTCCTGAGAGTCTTCTCCAGAGCTGTAGCTGACTCACCTTAAGACCTGATCCCAGCGGGGTACTTGGGGGGCAAGGGGCAAGTCTAAAAAGAAAAAAACTTAAAAAAAAAAAAAAGAGTCCTCCTTATCTATCAGTTTTCTGTGTCTTTGCAATCTTCTGACTGCATCAGAAAGCAAAAGTCATTACAATCTAAAAATATTTACTACTACTAATTATTATTATAGCTAATGTTTAGTGAGCATTTACTATGTGGTAAACACATTTCTCAGCACCAGCATTATTAACTTATTTAATCCCCAAACAATACTATGTGTGTGTACTTTACCTCTATTTCACAGATGAAGAGACGAAGGGAAAGACAGGTTTGTAACGTGTGCACGTTCACACACGTAGTCTGTGGCAGGGCTGGTATTCCAACTCAAACTTCCACCACCAAGTAAAATCCAAGTTCATTTACTTGCAGTGCAAGGGCTCTGTAACTGGCTGCCTGACTCGCCACCAACACTAGTCTTGCACTTCCTGTCTTGCATGACATTCTCTAGAATCACTGAGCTACTCACCAAAGTTCCTGCTCTGCACATTGCTCTTCCTCACCCAGGTGTCTCCTCTAACTCCGTGGCCTTGTGCCTTCCTGCTTACTCTCTCCAGCACAGTGGCATCCTTACCGCTGTAGTGCGCCAGGCTTGCTCCCACTGTGGGGCATTTTTGGGAAATCAGCCTCTCTGGGCTGGGCCTCAGAAAGCCTTTTTTGATTGACCTCCTGCCTCTACCATTTATTAGCTTTTAGACCTTACTATCTCTCTGAACTTCAGTTACATCCTCTACAAAACATCATAAAACTCGAAGTCCAGCCTTCTTGGAGTCTAGGATTCTATAAATAATTTCTATAAAGAACAGATGCCCCTTGCTTAAAAAATGCAATTTTGAAGCTAAGGGGATATAAAATAGCATGTGCTTCCTTTAAAACACGTGTCTTCTGCTTTTATTTTCCACATTTATATTTTCAAGGTAGCTGCATGATTTGATGATGACCATAACAACTGGCTTAGTTCTTGGTGACAATTTATTTGCTAACATCATCCATATGGCCTTTGTGCTGCAGCATAGTTCACAAGTGTTGTTTTATGTCACTCGAGTCCTTTTCAGATTGTTCACTAATGAGTGAACAGTTCAGTTGCACTGTTTTCAGTGAGGGTCGTGTCCTGGGAGTTTTCTTTGTAGAATAACTACATGCACTTTTGATTAAAGAGCTTTGGCTAGCTAGATCAAGAAATAGCCCATGGACATTCTGGAAATCCTTCTCTTGAACTATTCATGCTAAGAAACACCACAAGAGAACCCTGAGCCCCAGTTTCTCACTTTTCTCTCTAAGTAGAATGTTGCACAACTTTCCTCGCCTTTCCCTGTCCCTCCAAGACACGTCATGCTGACACCTTGCTCCTATACCCCGGGCATGGTGTAGCCGAGGTTGCTGCAGCAACAGCACACACGGAGTAACATTCCCCTGCAACTGCAGTGGCTGGGATGTGAGTCAGTTGAAAAGTTTCACTGGGTTTTTATTAGCGTATGATGCAGTCCCATGTCATCTTCAGTTCCTAGGCTGCCCAAGACTCACACAGGATGATGCGGAACACTCCATGCTAATCACCTTCAAATGTTAGATGGTCCAGGGTCCTCTTACTGAAGCCAATGCAGTTGCTGGTTCCTTCCACGGCAACCCTTACTGATATCTACAATAAGAAGCCAAAAGTAAAACTCCGGCTCCACTGCCGGAACTCCGTTTCTACTGTTGCATATCCTGTGTGCTTAAAAAGCAACAGTGACCTTGGTTGATGATCAAGAAGCCCTTCTTTTTACCCAGGGACTTGGACAATGGTTAACATTCCAGAGGAGATATTTTCAATCCAGTTGCTGGGAGGAACATGTGCTGAAGAATAAAGATGGAATTACTGTAATTCGCTGTGGGAGTTTGTAAAACTGGAACTTGCCGTTTCATATTGATCAAAAGAGGGCATAGAGTTATTGGTGACTTCTAACACAGGATTTGGTTTATTTTTCAGACATGGAGATGACTTGATTGTGACTCCATTTGCTCAGGTAAGCACAGCTTGGTGAACGGGCAGGTTTCTCATAGACAGGAAAATTTAATTTGGGGGATTAGTTCTGGTTGTAACTTAATTTAATTTTAAATCAAACACAAGTACAAATTCTGTGGTTCATTCAAGTAATTCGAAGGCAGTGCTAGAGAATGTGACTTTGACCGTATTGATCTGTTTCCCATAAACCCATAGACCCAAAGAGTATCTTTGCTTCAAATAACAAACTACCTAAGGGATATACTTAATTGGGCCCATCTTCTCTTAACTAACATAAGCACTAGCAGCAGAAAGCTATATCATGGATTAAATTACATTTAGTATAATTAGGTACATGATCATTGCTTGAAATTCAATAATCCAATTCAACCTGATACCTTATTTACCTCTTTTTTTAAACGTATGTCATATGTACAAGGATTTAGCTGAGTGATTTGTTTATGTTCATTTATTCCTTTTAGGCATACACACCATGAAAATATTTTAACCACATGGTATAGGTGCAAGAAAGGGATAAAATGATCTGAAATGTTTTGGAATCTATGTAAAAGGGTTAATGACTGGATGTTCCATGGGTAGACTAGTGCCTCTTGACCCTCGCTACACATTAGATTCATCCAGAGAGCTCTTATCCCAATGCCCATGGTTGCACCCCTGGTCAGTCAATTAAATCCCAAAACCTGGGAATCAGATACAAGCATCTGTATTTTTTTAAGGCCTCAGTATTTTTTCAGTGTGCAGGAGAAGTTGAGAGCCCCTGGTATAGACAACTAGGGACAGAATGGGATAAAACTAATTTAACCTGGGGCATGGAGCAGGTTTAAAGCCAACACTGACACCAATGAGAAGTATTAAATATTGAAATAAAAATAATCCCAAGAAATTATAAAAATTATAGTCAGGGCTATGTCACAAATGTATGTAGCACCTTAGGCAACTCATTTAAATTCTCTGGGCCCCTTTTCTTCCAACTGGTAAAATGAGGGGACTGCCGAGATGAAGGACAGTCAGGCTCCAGTTAAAACCCTTTCTGTCCTCTTGCTAACTGAACGGCCTTGAGCAAGTCACTGAACTTTTTCATGTCTGGTTTCTTCCTCCATTAAATTCCAAGAGTACCTGCCTCATACAGTTGTTAAGAAGAAGTTGAAATAATACTGGGCTTATAAAATGCTCAGCACAATTTCTAGAAAATATGATATTTAATACATTTTGATTGTTATTGGCTTTCGGGATATAGGGATGAAATTGCTCTTTCATCTCTAAAATGTCATACTAAGTGCTGTTTTTTAAAAACGAATTAAAGCAGTATTTGATAGTAGGATTATGTATAGTTCTACTTTTTAAAATTTCCTGAAATTTTGATATTGCTATAATTTAGACCAAAACTTTAATCAGTTCATAAATTACATAATGTGTAAGAGAGATTTTTAAAATTAATGCAGGCAATTAAAAATAGAATTTGATCACCATCCTTTTCAGGAGGTTAATGTCTTATTTGCTTAAGGTTTTACTGGAGATCATGAATTCTTTTTAATACCCATATTCTATGTCCCCCCAAATTTACATTCATATGCTTTAATCATATTATGTGATAGCAAATTCTTATAAAACTAAGGATTTTTAATTGATTACTATTAAGAACTTGCAATTCTGTATCTAAGAGCTAAGGACTAGGTGAACAGATAAAATCAGGCAAAATAAAAATAACCATGTCACCAAATGTAGAACTCACCGTTCCAACCTGAGTTTATTCAGGCAGCTGTTTTTACCTCTAACTAAAATCTCTAGGTATTATTATAAGAAAAAATATATCTAAATAGATAGTAAAAAATTAAAAATTATCTGTATGTGATGCCTTGCCTTCTTCAAGTAGTATTTATTAATCTCCAACAAATATATTAATGACGTGGTCCCTGCCATCAAAGTCTTAAATTCTAAGGAAATCTAGTCTTTTACATGATTAGATATTTTCTGTAGTATACCTAAAATCTCCACAAAAACTAATAGAATTTCAGAATACTGGGAAGGATACACACACACACACGCACACATACACACACACACACACATATATATAAAATATATGTAATATCATTTACTCTGTTAGTGAGCTATTTAAGTAAAAAAAGATGTGTATTTGATATCTTTAAAATTGGAATTCTGAATATAAATCAACTATATGTAATTTACAGGCATATCTGATGGCTGAAAATAAGCCCCTAATGTATTTAGAAGACTTTGCTTATGATTAGCTAAGTGACTCATAACACCTTGCAGAGGGTGGTCATTTCCCCAGAGGCTGCAGATTCTTTTTAATTGGCTTCATAACAGTTTTCACCAATGGCCTTTTACTGGGGCATAAGATTTGAAAAGCCCTCCTAGAATTTTTTTTCTAAGAAAAGCTGTTAAACCGTGAAGAGTTTCACCACTGAGAGAACGTCTCTGGGCAGGCAGGTAAGGCGGAAACCCCAGTTAGCATCAGTTTGCCTGTGGCCTTCTCTTAGGCGTCATTGGGTACAACTAGCACATATTGTCGCCCTAACCACTAACTCCTCAAATTTTTTTAAAATACAGGCTAGAGCACTTGCTGTTTAATGCTAAATAGTATAATGATAAAAATATAAAATGCTTTGTCACATGAAGCGATATCAATATTACTTGGCCTGATATACTGTAATTGTTTTTGCCAATGGACAGAAAACAACTGATTTTAGACAAGGCACTCAGGAAACATTCAGCCAAATAGGCCCAAGAATTATCCCCTTTTCCTAACATGGTTTAGAGTTTGGAATTTCACACTAAATTCTGATGAAAAAGTCATATGGCTCTCAAATAACTATTTTTGCATAAAAAGTTTAGAAATATAAATAATAAGCAAAAAGAAAATTTTTCATAATTCCAAACACCCGAATAACTGCCATTGACATTTTACTGTATATCCCTTTAGATTAATCTTTCTGTGTGTGTTTTCCTTTCCCATGACTTCCAATAATGGCTTCCCACTGTCTAAAGTGGTGGAAGATCTTCTCCTAAGATCATCTTCCGCCTCTTCTTGAGAACCCATTTCTTTGTGCCTGAGTGCATCTCTAAAACATGAAAAGATCCTTTCCTGTTCTTTCCAAAGCAAGACTTCTTCTGAAACGAAGAGAATAAAATCCTATATTATAAGAGAATTTAGGAAGTCATGCAAAGATATATTCCACCTTGTTGGTTGGGCTAAAGCCTAAAATATTTTGGATAGACACAATTTTCAGAAAGGATCCTACAGTATCTCTCCATATTCTGTTTCAATGTCTAAAACACTGTCAGGCCTAGAAATTGTTGCTGGTGTTTAACCTAAACTCTTTCCTACTCCTGATTTCTTATGTTTCCCCCTAGAGGCTCAGAATCCCTTTGGTCCCCAGAAAAAGTGACAGTTTTAAATATTTTTTATTTCAATTTTAAAATATTCTCTTACGTTTGCGTTGAAATCTTTTGGTGTGGGTATTTCCCTAGCCACGAAGGCTGGGTGTGGAGAGGAATCCCACTGCCTTTGCCAGGCCGTGCCACCCAGCAGCTGGCCTTTTGTTTTCTTGTCCAGAGTTCTTGGGGCCAAGGAGCACTAAGGAGGCACAGCGCTGCTGAAATGTAGGAAACCCTTCTCTGTAGTCAGCTGCATCAGGTGACATCGGTCCCACCATTTGTGAGACAACCACCTTGTAAAACTGAGTCAGCTAGAATTCTCTTGTGGAAGTCTGTAATGTTAAAAGAAGCAGAATCTTTGATGAAGGAAAAAACAGGAAACACCCAAACGTTATCCTGGATCCCTGGAGAGACCCTCACGTCATTCAGGCTTAGGAGAGATACCGGACTTGGAAATACAGGGTAGGAACCACCGCGTCATTTCGCCTTTAACCAAAATACGGCACATGGGATACGTCTGGGAAAAATTCAGTAGTCATGAACATTCTAGAACATTACCGTTTAATTAGAGCATCGCCAACAATAGAACGTTACCAATATTCTTGGAACGTGCCGGCCTGTCCCTCACCCACTTCACCCAGCGGCAGGATCTCGTGGTCTCGTCTCAATCCTCAAGCTTGAGGAATCCGCCAGGCCTGCCCTGCCCGCTATGACAGAAGACAGGCATCTCATTTCAGTTGGTTCTATTTTTCTTTCAGCGTTTTTTTTAGCTTTCATAAATTTAAATTACAACTAGCATCTTCTAGGCATCTAAGTTCTTTTCAGAGCAAACCATATAAAATGGTCAATATTCAACCAAGGATTTTTGGTTTTGACGTAAAAAAAACCCCAGCAATTTAACCCAAACATAAATGGTAAAGAGGTTTCCTTTTCAATCAAAATGGCCTTTCTATCTTGTAAATAATCATAATTTGACTCCATTTTTTTTTTTTCTGGCGGTAAAACTGAGGCAAGAATCTTTCCCTATGTGGGTGGCCTCTCCCCTCTGCCACCAGTGGCACTCATGGTCTGTGTTTTACCGCCATCTAGTGGCCTAAAGTGTATATGGTATGAAAATCTGTCCTCAAAACCATTTCTTATTCTAGTATCTTTCTCTCTGGCTATTATGTTTAGCTGTTTAACTATTTAATGAAGCCCATGTTTTTCTGCTATCTTCAGTGAATACTATTGGTTAATAAATGTTTAGAAGCACCTAAGAAGGTCTGAGAGTAGTGTATGTAAGTTATTATCCATGGGCTAATATATAAACCATCTTTGTCCAAAATTTTTCTGTAGCACTACACGTATTTCTTTCCTATGGTATATATATTTTTCATTGTTCCCAAGGTATTTTTGACATTTATTACTTTTTCTTGGAGGGGTAAAAGGAAAAAAAAAAGACCTTATTTCTAATCATTGAGCCACATGGAAGTAACCTCAGTGGCCTTTTTGGTTAGCAAGCATTATGGAATAAAGAAAATTGTAGGAGCATTTAAGCTCTGACTACAGTTCTTAAAGAGTTGAATTCAGAGGGAGTGAGAGCTGGCCTAGAAAAAGGGCAAATAATAATTGAACCTTAATTCAGGGGCTTCGGTAAAACTGTTTCCAGTTCTCCCCACAGCCTACAGGAACAGACACCTCCCTCATGTCCTGTGATGCAAGAGCTCATGAGACTAATGCAGTGATACATGTGACGAAGACACCAAGAATCAATGGGCGAGGCTCAAAGCAACACTGCCTTATAAGATTTATCTGGAACTTTTATTTACACTTCTGTCAAAAGCATGTATGTCATAGTGCAAAAGATATTGGTTAACACTGAACATAAAATTTACAAAGTACTGTTTGTCCTACCACACACAGGAAAAACAGTGATCTAATACTTGCATGCATAGGGAACGATGTATCTACAAGGTTACTTACTGCAGCAGTGTTGGTAGAAGCTGATTTTAAGATAGACAACCTGAAAGTCACTTGGTAGGGGACAGGCAGCTGAATGCCTGAAGGAGAGACTTGGAGGCAGATATTTTTTTCACTTTTTGTTTTGAAATGTGTCATACACATATGAGAATTATGTAAAGTATGAAGAATAATACTAAAATGAACAGTTTAAGAAATAGAGTAGCACCAATATTTCTAATGCCCCTTGAGAGTCCCTCCCCAATTTTGTCCGCTTCCATTGCCTCGTCTCAGAAATAAGAATAATTTTGATTTTTGTCTTAATTATTATAGGGGATATTTTTCACTTTATACCCTTTTGTTTAAATTCTGTACCATGTGAAGATATAGTTTATACAAAGATGAGTAAAGAAAATTTAAATCAAAAGCCAAAACGAAATAATATTAGATTTATTATATTAGATATTTATTATAACAGGCAAAAATTTCTCTACAGAAAATATTTCTTTCATGAACTAGTGTTTCCTTTCAGGACTAATGTTTCTTCTCAAATGAGCGCAGAGCGTGAATTACCTGCAGTACTCTTTCTAAATCGACCCAGCTGTCAAATGCAGTAAACGTAACTGTTATGTATTAGAATACAATTTCTCAGAATTTTACGGTTAAAATTTTTGACTAGGAAAGGGATTGATTAGCTTAGCCGGTATAATAATCTTATTTTAAATGCTTCATTAGCGTGTTTGATATTTACTTCTTAAAACATAAATTAAGCCTGCATGATTTAATGACAGTGGATCATTTATCCGATTCACTTCTGCATCATTCAAAGATTTCATGCCTAATGAAAGGCATCGTGGTCTGATGTCAGCAGTTGGCTATTTGAATACTCCATCATAGGCAGCGTGACCTTTCAGAGATGTGAGTTGTTTGTACGTGATAATGAGCCAGGTTTTTCCAGTGACCGAGTTAACCGTGGCTGGCCTCTTAGGAAGCACCATTAACTCCTTCAGGGGAAAATGCTGTAGGTCACCGTCCCAGGGCATAAACAGCTCCCCATAGACTGACACAAATTAATGCCAATTTCAAAAGAAGAAGAGTTTGAGACATTTTTGTTGTAGAAAAAAATTTAGACTGACTTTAGTTCAGGTCTGTGCCAAAAGAAAAAAATTCTAAAAACAATGCTAGAACCCTTGGAGCAATTAGAAGTTTGAGGGCTCCCTTGTAAATTCCCCATGTGCATGCGAAATCATTAACCAAATGTAATTCTGCCGTAATGGGCTAATATTCACCAAGTGCTTTCTGTTTGCCAGGCACTGTTCTTGGCACCTAACCTGTCATTTCATATAATCCTAGCAACATCTTATGAGGTAGATATCACTATCCCAGTTTTCCAGATAAGGAAGCTGAGGTACAGAGGGGTTATGTAACTTGTCCAAGTCCACACCCAACAGAGCCAGGCAGTCTGGGTTGTTATGTAGTGCCCACCAGGACACTTGATATCTGTGTTTTAGATAAATTTGGCATTCTAGTTGTCACCCAGATCACCTATAATCCCACCTAATGTATGTCCCACCCTGGAGAAACTTGCCCATTCTAGGAGAAAGTGAGGGGTAAAGAAAGAGGTAGTGCTCTTGTAACTCCTCTCTCCTAGGCTCGCTTTCTATTCCTTGCCCACTTTCTAGTTCTGGTTGGAATTAGGAAAGGGCAGAGACTAAAAGGCAAAGGCTCTCAGAGACAGTGGCACCTATCGGTCCTGCCTTGTCGTGTGTGTGGACATGTTGTATGTTTGTATTCAGTTATTCAACAAATTTTTCTTGAGTATCTTCTGTGCCAGGCACTGTGCACATACAGGGCAGCAGGATTTTATGAGAGAAACACATCCCTGAGGGCTCCTTACAATCCGCTGTTCAGATAACCTTAACAAAGGAAAAGAACGTCTGTTTACTATGAAATAGCTGCAGTCGCCTTGTGGCAAAGGTGGAAAAACAATTCAAAATTCACTTAGCTTGCCGACTTGAATTTATGTGATTCTTGGTGAAATTTTGAAGAGAATTTGGGAAGAATTTTGGTTTTTTTACTCTTAAAGTGAGAGTTCATTAGCATTCATATTACACTATTTCAAATTTGCATAAAATGCAACAATGCTATATGTGTATTGCCTGGGCTATTGTCTTGGTAAGTAAGGCATCTGAGAATACTGTGGAAACTGCTGCCTTTGTCACCATATTCATAGACAATGAGGAGAGATTTCTGGAAAATCCTTGTAGTCTGGCCTCTCTGGATTTCATGTGGATAACTGCAAACTTCACTAAATGCTGGGAGATTCTTTAGTGCTGTATGAAACTAAGTTGCAAGCAATATCAAGGTTCTCTTAACAAAGCATTTTTAATTGCATTTAAAATGGTCCTATTTCAAGAAGTTGAAAGAATCCTTTTTTTGTTGTAGGTCTTGGCCAGCCTGCGAACTGTACGAAACAACTTTGCTGCATTAACTAATTTACAAGATCGAGCGCCTAGCAAGTAAGATATCCTTCCCTCACCCCTTTGTGCTAAACTTTTAAAGAGTGTTTTCTCAGTGTGATTGAACTCAAGGCAATATATTAGACTTCTCTGTGCTGTTGCCATGTTGTCTAACCATGTACACTAAGTCATATGATGTCCTGTTAATTTTCTATAAATACTTTGTAGTGATGGTTCTCATGTCAGAAATGAAGCAGTATGACAAATAAATATGATGATTCCATCTGTCAGAAATCACCTGGCATGATCAGTTCTCTGCCCAGTCATTTACACTCAGGGTAACTTTAGAGTTTTGGCTTACTTCATAAATTATCCATGGGCAAATAATCTCATCAAACCTTAAAGTCAACTCAAAGTCATCCTCTTAAGACCAAGAAGTCTTATTTAGAGAAGCACCATATTATAGCAGAGATCTTTGATTCTCCTGCTGTTACTGACTCTCAGATCAGCAGCATGCAAGGAGCAATTAATAAAATTGTGATTTGTGTGATAACATGGAAAGCATTTGAAAGAGGGAAAGCTGAGATGGGAAATGATTATAATTTGGGGGTTCTGATAAAGGTAAAATAATCTAAAAAGAGAAAATTCATTTTCCCAGATTAAATGGAAAGCTGATTTGCTATTAAAATGTTCATTAATTTTAAAAATCTATTTTTAATAATAAAATATCCTTAAAATATCAACTCCAAGAATTTTCCAGAAGAAAAAAAAGCATTTAAACCAATATTAAGAGGACAGTGAATATAAATTTATTAGGAACTATAACTTATCTAAGTGTATAAAATTTTATGGTGGTTGCTACTTCTTAAAAAACATGAAAAATCTGAACTTTTCATTCCGTAATAATATAAATGAACTCCCCAGTGCACGTTTTCCATGATCAAAATAAGCTCTGGCTATTATTCGAGCACTTCCTGTGATGGAAAAAGATTTTTAAAAATTAATGTAAATGCCACATTGCAAATAAGTGGAATGGAACCCAGAAGCTTCAGTTGATAGACATGTTTTCTAGGTAATGAATTCTTACAGTCCTATTCCTTCAGCCTAAACACTTCTCATCTTCTTCCCTTCATCATCCACTGGACTAACTGTAATTCATTCTTTAGGTTGCAGCTTAAATAAAATTTCTTTGGGGTCATTGCCCCTGACAATACCCAATGTAGACACACACCCACAAGCCCCAAACACAGTAATATGCCTTTCTGTCTCCTTCGGATTACATCCTGTACTTAATTCCTATTTTAGCACCTGTCTGTCTTTGTTCCTATTGCCTGTTTGTCTGATGGGATGCTCCTTAACACTGGTGCGTCCCAGTGAGCAGGTGTTGTAATTGGTTGATATTTGTATTTCTGGTGCCCATCATAATACAGAGTAATCGCTCTGCAAATGCTTGCTGGCTGAAAGAGTGAAGTGGCAATTCACTGTGTGAAACCTGAGGGTGTTTTTGAGGCACCTGGTGTCCATTACTGATTCATGATCAATTCATGCCGTTTTCAAAGCAGCATGGCCCTACAAGACCATGCTGACCTCAATGGCCCCTTGGAGTTTTTGGCATTTGGTAGCTTATAGGTACAATCACCTCCTCTTTGGAAAGTCTCAGCTCTGCAGGAGAAATGAAATTACTGCTTGTCACTTCCAAACTTTTTAGTCTCAAATTTTATGAAGGAAATTAAGGTTTTTGTTTTTAAAAAGCAAAGAAGAAACGAACTCCCTTT
Source organism: Lepilemur ruficaudatus (assembly GCA_963574885.1). Classification (NCBI taxonomy): domain Eukaryota; kingdom Metazoa; phylum Chordata; class Mammalia; order Primates; family Lepilemuridae; genus Lepilemur; species Lepilemur ruficaudatus. The sequence goes on from CAUYRT010077313.1 coordinate 15,497, forward strand.
ATAGTTCCTTTAGATATAGTCTTCTGGGTACCAGCATTTAAACATGTGGCAGGCAAACAGTAGAACAAAACAGAGTTTAGCTCTGTTTTGCTAGTCTGGCTGGCCCTTCAGGCCCCATGGAAATGATCTGAGGCCCATTCTATGCAAGACAGTAGTTTTCAACTGATGTATAGAGACAAAACAGATTAAAATGGAAAGAAGGAGTGAGAGGATGATAGAAAATCATAGCTTACACCTGAACTCGCTGCCTGCCTTGGCAATGGCCAGGGTGACATTGAACCAAATAGTGTTATCTGGTAGTCTCTAAGTAAAGGCCAGTGTGCTCTGTCTTTTGGTCAAGGCAGATTTGTACCTCCTTTACTGATTTGGATATCACAATAGTAGGATTCAATCTACACACAGCTAAACTCTGTTTTGTTCACTAAGAGTGAAGTGGGTTTAACCCTTGCTGATCACATGATGACCCTGGAGGAATTGGAATTCCCCCTGCTGGGCACTTGCAGTGCCACTAGGACATTTCCAAGCTCACCCTTGGATGTTGTGGAAGCCATTGCACCTTGCACAATCTACCCTTTCTATTTGCTGCAGGAAAGGAATCCAGGAAGAATGTATCCACAACCCCGCCCCTGAGTGGGTGTTCAGATGCACCTTGCTGAGGTGTTAACACACTGCTGCTTCCTATCACCTTGCTGTTTTTTGCCTTTGAGTTGTATTTTTTTTCTTTTTTTAAATCCAGAAGTGAGTTCTGGCTCATTCGTCATTAAGTGAGGTATCAATGCAACCATGAATCAAAGGATGAATATTTGCTTTGCAGTTACTTGTTAAGATACCGAATCCCTGAGTGCCAGTTAGTTGTAGGATTGATATTAAGAAGAGATAATTAGTAACAAGTCAGCCATTTGGTTTTCCAAAACTATAGAAAAGTATAAAAATATCCATTTGAAACCTTCCCAAACAAAAATCAATGTTTTCTAACTTTTCACAGAGCAAGGACTAAAGAGGAGTAATCAATATATAAATTATTTGAATAATAAACTCTCAGCAAGAAAATCGCTAATAGTATATAGACCAAAGCTATTTCAGAGCGATGATTTAAAATGTTAATCTTTCGGTTTTATCAAATTCCAATCCCCTGTTTTTATTTTATAATAAAAACTAAAATAATTCAGAAGTAAATTTTGGTACACTTTCAATCAAATACAAATTTTAATCCCAAACTGATACCAATAAACTTAAAAATGATGGCGGGGGAGCCAGAGGCTGAGTAGAACCAGGGAGGATTTACAAAATCCCAGACTGGTTTTCCCAAGTTTCCCCCAGCCCTGCCAGGAGATTGATCACCTCAGAAGGGAAATTTGCACATATGTGAGGCTGTCCATCCAGGTTCCACAAAAGCATCCTAAAAATACGGTACCACAGCAGAGCACAGGCCCTAAAAATCACATTACAATAGTTCAAATCTCAGCCTTCTTACTTTGAACAAGTTTTTCAGCTACTCAAAGCTTTGCTTTCCTTGTTGGTAAAATGAGAACAATGAAACTACTTGCCTTAAGACTTGTTGTGAGGATTAAATGAGATAATTCATTTGAAGTGCTCATTTAGCACAGTGTCTGACACGCAGTAATCGCTTAAGTGTCAGCCATGAGTAGAAGCACTAAAAAAAAAACCACTCAAATAATTTGCAGACATCCGTGAATGTGTCTATTCTTAAAGTGTCTTTAAAAATTACTATATTTTGAAAGCAGCCAATTATAACTAACAACTTTATAAAGTTATAGTTGAAAAAATTTTAATGGACATTCCATATATGATATTCTTTTCAACATAATTTGTTAGGCACTGGGTTAAATACTGGGTACATTCTACTGGACTCTGTAGGGAATACAAGTTAATCAGATAGCACTTTTTTTTAACCTCAAGGGGTTTATAATCTTTTTGTGGAACTTGGTAAACATCTGAAAGAATACAAGATAGAATTTATTTAAGTACCTTTCATTTATAGTATTTCTAAAGTCTCTATAGCATCTATTTGGGCAAGTCATTAATATACCTCTCTAACAAATGCATCAGAGAGATGTTTCTCAATACAAAAAAATAGAAAGGAAAAAGTTTAAACAGCTTCTCTAATTATAAGATAGTTTATAATGAATAATTCACTTCTAAAAATGTACAGGCAATCATGAGAATTTATACCAAAAATAAGAGTTTATTAATACTGCATCAGGAAAAACTATTGTAGATTGACTACTTTTTCAAATTCAGAAAGTCTGTGTTTGCTCTGGAAGCCCTGGATTAATTGAATATAGTCAATCAATAAGAGTTTCTTCTTATATCATGTCCCTGTGACATTTACATCAGTTTTATTTACCCCAAAGTCTATCACCATGAGATTTAACGGTTTTCTTTTCTGACACGTGTGATCTGAACCACAGTACAAAGAGCCCCAGGAACTTGACTGGCTAGCCTGAAAGAAATCTTCATTTGCATGTCCTAACTTAAAAATAATCCTTTAAGGTAAAATACTGTGTCTGAAATGACTCAGAGAGAGAGTACTCAAATCAACAAGCATCATATATTTACTGCTTTGTATTTTTCTCTCTTTGTCAGAAGATCACCCATGTGCAACCAACCATCCATCAACAAAGCCACCATAACAGGTAAGAAAGATCTGGGACCTTAGTCTTCACATGTCTAGGAAGAAACTATATCTTCCAAGAGTCAATATACTACTATCCCAAATTTCATACTGTAATATGAAACTTTTAAAGAAATGTCTTGTTCCTTCTTTGTGTTATCATTTTTTATCATTGGACTCACAAGTTGTCCATTTAAGCTGTTACTTGGAAAATCTTTACCGATATACCATTTTTTAACCATTTAACTTCGTGCTTCTACTCAGTTTAGCATTGCTCTGGGCATTTGTATTTTGAGAGATAGCATTACTTTCAAAATGTTTACCATTTTGGTTCCACGCTTACGTTACCCGCATGATGTTACTGTGTGGCCGCCTAATTTAATGAAGGTGAAAGCATAAATAAAAGGGGTACCTTCTTGGTTAATCAATATCCCAGTTGTGTATAGGAAGGAACACTGTTCCAGGAGTCCTTATTAGGACTCAAAGACTAAGGATAAATTCCGTTTGAGATGGGAGAAAAGTTAACATACAATTCAGAAAAGTTTAATGAGATCAAAATAAAGGGATGAATAGATGTTTTGGAAAGAAAAGTAGAAGAAAGAATAAAGGAAGTAAAGGACACACAAATAAAATTATGCCAATTCCTATTAGTCTAAAACAGAACTTGACCTCAACTGAACCAAAAAAAAGAATAAAAGATCTCATTTTGCTGAACCTGAAACCAAATTGAACTCATTTAATCATTGCTTGAAACTCCAATTGAGTCATTAAAATAATTGCCTGGAAAAGAAAACCTATATTTTCTAAAATTGTTACTAGAAGAAAATTAACATATTCTTCAAACTAGACCAATACTTCATTCCTTCGAGTGGCTTCCTTGAGTTCCAACTCATAATGTGCTAAGGAGCTCCTTATTAAGTTATTAGTGAGTATATTTTCCTTGAAGTTTAACTTTATCATGTCCAGTCAACTAGTCGTATTTGTGGTCACCGCATCAGAATTGATTCTGGAACAGCTGTAAATGTCTCCTTTTCTGAAGGTCTATCAAACGGGAATTGTATCTCAATGAAGATTAAATCATTGATTCTGTTTTCCATGTTTCTCTTTCAAGATCTGATTGGTGTTGATTACCAATTGTCATTTCATAGTGTATATATGGTCCACTAGTTTTGTTCTTGACATTGATCAAGAACCTGCTCTAGGCACAGGTCTGACCCATTTGAAGAAAGACTACTCTCCCCTCATTTTTGCAATAAGCAAAACGGATGTTGTGGTTTCAGCAGAATGCAGTGCTATTTTGGCCCCTGACTGAGAGCTTTTTTAGCTTGAGGTCACATATGAGCTGGCTTCACAGGTGGAGCAGCATTGTCCCAGAAGAGCAGCTTCAGGTACCGGTGGAGACTATTGTGTCCAACAAGAGATGGTTGGGTGCTTAGTGGTCAGGACAGCTGCCCATCCACCCCAGCAGATGCCCAGCACGGATGAGCAGGAGAGTAGCTATACTCCGAGGGCATAGACCTGGTCTTAAACATATGTGAGAGACCCCGTAGAGACTCCCAGAAATTTTTATGTATTTTTGAGGCCCTAGAACAATACCAGAGGGAACTATGAGCCACTAAAATTGAGAAATGAAGGTTAACATGGCCACCTTTATACCCACAAGTTCCTGAGCTGAGGCCTAGGAACAGTGGAGCAACAGAAATACCGTACCTAGGAAGGGAAACTGATGAACTGTCACTAACTGCATAGCACAGCTGGGCTCATCACAAAGCACAACAGGAAATTAACTGACGAAAGATGGGAAGTCTTCTTTCTTACCCAAGCATAGCAAACCAAGGTGGGAACGTGGGATGGGGTCTGGGGGGGAGACAGCAATAACCGGGGAAGGTTCCTCTCTCTGAGCTCACCCTTGAAGCCTAAGCAGTAATAATAATGATAACGCTGGTTGCGACTTGGATTGTAGTAAGACTCAAGGCACTCAGGAAAGGCGGTGCTGTGCCTTCCCTCCCTTGGCAGCTGGCTGTGCAGGCCCTACCCGTCACTCCCTCTGTTGTTGGAACCTGGCTCTGTCTCTGCAGTGGCCCTGGAAGTGTGGAGAAGTTAAAACAAGTTAATTGGCACCCTTTAAGGTGAAGGTGGCCTTCTTAGAGATGTTGTTTATGGTCTGGAGGAACAGTGTAACCAAATAGTTAAGTTCATGGCTGGTCCAAAAGGCTGCACAGCTCCAGGCACTCCTGGAGGGCAGCTCCATGGAACAGCACGACCTGTTATACCTAGAATTGTACCGAGTGGGTGCTCTGCCTGTCTAGAACCCAAGCCGTGCTCTATCACGATAGCTCTGTGGCCCTGGGCAGGTTACACACCCTTTCTTTGCTCAGTCCCCCCATCTCTAGATTGGTGAAACTACTTCATTTAGTTGTGGCTAGGTTGAATGAGAGAACCCGTGTGATGCTCTTAGCATAGTGCCTCACTGGATCAGCACTCAATGCATCTTTTCCCTTTTGTTTTGTTGTTATTATTTAGTTGTGTTTCTAGGGCCCACTCTGTACAGAAATCTAGGAGAGTCTTCGTTTGGGCTGCTGCAACAAAGTACCATAGACTAGGTGGCTTATAAACAACATAAAGCTATTTCTGGAAGATAGAAATCTGAGATCAGGATGCCAGCATGGTTGAGTTCTGGTGAGGGCCCTCTTCTGGGTTGCAGACTGCTACCTTCTCATTGTATCTTCATTTAGCAATCCCTCTATCACTTAGGGTAAGGCTCACCTGCAGAGGTTCTTAGTGTGTGCCCAGAACTGAAGAGTGCGTTGAAACAAGAGAGGGTGGCACAGCGTCAGAGGTGCCCAAGCCATACCTGTATTGGGACAGTGATCACCTGTTTTTGGAGTAGAGCCACGTTGCTTGGGGCACAGTCAGTCGTTCTGAGCATTTCACTTTCAAAAGATGTTAAGAAAAGTGTTTTGCAGCCACATCATGAAAACTTGTCATGTCTTTGCAATATTATTTTCAGTATGTTTCTGAATTTCCATATTTGCAACCTCTTTATTTAGTCATCTTCAGTTTGAGGATTTTCCTGCAAAAATGTAACTCAGAAAAAAAAATCTATATAAATGTCTTTATTTTAAAGATGAGAAAACTGAGACCCAGTGAGAGAAGATGCTACTTTACTAACAGAGCCATGAGTGAAATGTGGTTTCTTTTTCCAAGTCCAGGGTCCTTCTTACACCTCTGTGAAATAAAATGATTCATCAGATTAGCATAACTTTTACAGCCACTATAGAAATACATGTTTTAGAGAAAGTATAAGAAGTATTAAAGAATATTAATTTCTGAGTAATAGATGTAGCATTGGACTATTTGTACCTGGGCTTGAAAATTAGAAAATATCTTGTTCCAACTTCCCACTGGATGTGTCTTTATAGTCAGTGCTGTTTTGATTATGGCTGCTGATTATATATCCCGAAGATATAAAGATAGGCAGCCTACAAGCAAAGAGCTTGTGGCTTTTTGACTTTGGAAAATACAAATTCTTTTATCTAAACGATGAAACAATTGCCTACTCTTCACCTGCAGAGGGAGACACAAGCTGCAGTGACAAAAATTAAACACAAAAGTAATTTTAGTACAGAAAAAAATTGGTGCAAGTCTCCATTCCACTTTGTATTTTTTTTACCCTGAATATTCATGCCACCATTAAAAAAAAGTGAATTCTAAATATAATTTAGTCAATCAGTTAGAGGATTAAAAAGTAAACTATCCAACTAATACTAAGTTGCAATGAGTCACAGTGAGAAGAAACTTGATCTTACATCTTTGTTGTTCTTTTAAAGCACAAAACATGGCCACCTTTATACCCACAAGTTCCTGAGCTGAGGCCTAGGAACAGTGGAGCAACAGAAATACCGTACCTAGGAGGGGAAACCGATGAACTGTCACTAACTGCATAGCACAGCTGGGCTCATCACAAAGCACAACATGAAGTTAACTGACGAAAGATGGGAAGTCCTTACCCAAGCATAGCAAACCAAGGTGGGAACGTGGGATGGGGGCTGGGGGGAAGATAGCAATAACAGGGGAATCTTAGTTCCTAAGATTTAATAAGGGGGGAGAAAAACAGCAAAGAGATTCAACTGAAACAATTATTTTGTTATTCTCTGGGTTAACTCTATAACACCCAGAGGTTATTAAAGGAAAGAAATGAAACAACTATTTCATTAATATAGTGGCAATATTAATATAGTGACAATATATTGTCTGCTTACCTAGACCTGCCTTTTAAGTGTGTGTATGTGTGTGTGCATATGATAAAAACGAGTAGTATATATAATAACAAAAGAAATATCTGTAGAGCTGAGATAATGGGAGCACAAGCTAAAAAAGAAGGCAGAAGATATCAATATGAAAGAAATATGCAAGTCCTGAGGAGACACTGAACTAAAATGTGTGTTAATTCAGTGTGCGGGGACGGGAGACTCAGCCATTGCCAAAGAAGGCCCTCCCTCCTCAGCAGCCACCAGCAGGCACTGGCTTCCTTGTGTAGTTCTTTTTTTCCCCTTTAATAGAGCAAAGATTGTGGCCACTCTTTAATAATTGCAGAGAATGAGTGTTCAGTAAACTTCTTAAAGAATGTGATTGAAAAACGCTGATTATACATTATGTTTAATAGCTTTAATAAAAGATTAATAAAGATTGTATATGTGCATGTTTATACATTAACTTGCTTGGGGTTTTTTGTTTTTATACTTAATATATCCAATGACTGTTGAATGTTCTAAGTTTTTTAAACTAAAGGAGTTTACTTTTACAAAAGTCATTATGTGAAAAAGACTTTCCCAGCAAAAACATTGAACTAAAAGATTTACCTAAATGCATGGAGGTATGACTATTTATTAGTTAAACTTATGGTCTTTTAGAGCAGTAAAAGTCTATTTTCTTCTCTATAAATTAACTTGTTTTGCCTCTTATGCTTTTATTTAGATGAAGTCATACCCATTACTATATAAAAAGACCAGATGTGTCAGTGACTTTTTTTTTTTGAGACAGAGTCTCACTCTGTTGCTTGGGCTAGAGTGAGTGCCGTGGCATCAGCCTAGCTCACAGCAACCTCAAACTCCTGGGCTCAAGCAATCTTACTGCCTCAGCCTCCCAAGTAGTTGGGACTACAGGCACACGCCACCATGCCTGGCTAATTTTTTCTATATATTTTTAGTTGGCCAATTAATTTCTTTCTATTTCTAGCAGAGATGGGGTCTCACTCTTGCTCAGGCTGGTTTCGAACTCCTGACCTTGAGCAATCCGCCTGCCTCCACTTCCCAGAGTGCTAGGATTACAGGCGTGAGCCAGCGCGCCCGGCCTTGTCGGTGACTTTTTGACCATGAATTTATTGAAGTTATACTTGGTTTTATAAATAGTGAAAACAGGTGATGTGTTCTAATCATAGGGAAAAATAATTTAATTGTACCTGTATTGCCTGAATAACTAATTTGGATGGGTTTGTTGTAACCTAAATTGAAATAATTAAATGAGGTAGCAAAGCAAAAAGGTTATGAGTCAAGCAGCATAGGTTAAAAACCCAGCTTTTAATAATGTGGAAAAATACTTCTGTTTTAAAGAACATACGATAAAATGCTATGTGGGCACTAGGCACACATTTAATGCATTGTAATTATGTATATTGGATTCAATTTAAGATACTCTTAGATGTTGACCAGTAGCTAACGGAGGCAGATAGCTTTACCATTTTACATTGAATCCAGCGACAAATACTTCAGTATTTCTCAGGTCTCAGTTGTCAGTTTGCTTCTCCTCACCTAGAAAAGGTATTGGTGAGGCACTGCCTAATGATATTTCAATGTCAGGGTGCCACGATCAGACTGTATTTTTAAGTAATAGTTCTTGGATAGGGCAGCACACTATTGATGATTGAGCCTGGACAGGACTGTTCTAGTGTCCTCCAATTGATCAGAAAAGCGGCCATGTAAATAGAGGATCTGAATGTGACCAAAGTCCACTCCTGCCAGTATCCCTTCCTCACTGCCCTGAGTTAAAAAGGGCAATACTTCCCAAACCTGCCTGACCAAAGGAATCCCCAGCGGATACTTGAAAACAACCACAAAATGACTGATTCCCAGACATTTCAGAACAGAATCTTTGGACTAAAGGCTCAGGATCTATACTTATTAACAAACGCTCCTGGGCCAACAATTTGATTAGCCAAATTTAGGAGAACAGTAGAATACTGAAGGAAGTCGGTGAGAGTCCTGCCTGCACACACAGTGTTGTCATTGGGTTGTGGGTAATTTGTTGGGAAATCTCTTTCTGGAAAATGTATACAGTGACACCCATACCCCCACCTAACAGATGATGCAGTCTAGGATAAACGAGAAAATATGTGTGAAGTGCTCTGTGGCGAGTGCAGGGAACTACAAAGTGACATTATTATCTGTGCCATCCTCGTCACCGTGGCGTCATCATCTCTGTTATCTCTCAAAATGTGTACACAATTTTAATTAGACCAGCTTGCTCCTCTCTGAAAAGAAAATGAAGCATCACGTCTATGTTTGTGTATAGGGGTGAGAGGGAGTTTGGGAAAGGTTATGTTGAGTCACCGTATTCCTTTTGTCTTCTCAGACGAAGTACCAAGTCTCCTTAAACCAATAAAAGAAAAGAAAAAAAGAAAAGAATAACACAAGTTGCATTCTTAAGTCACTCCCTTTCTCCACAAAGTGCTTCCCACCCATTTATGCCTTAAAAAAGTATTCTAGTCATACTCAGAAATACAATGACTGTGGTGGAGGAAAACATTTAAAATTCCTTTGGGGCTAATTTCCCAAATTTTACTGGTTGGATGTTGCACTGAATTATTTAACTGTATAGATAAATAGAAAATTCACTCACAGCATCCTTTCTTTCATTAGATCAAAAGGCATTTCTTTGGCTGCTTTTCTTAAACAATGCTTTAAAAATCATTGGATATATTATTAATACTAATATTAATACAAGTTAACATTTAGTGACATTTGATACATACTCAACACTGCAGATGCATAATCTTTTTTAAACCTTATGATAATCCAAAGAGGTAGGCACTGTTCCTATTCCTGCTTTATAGAGGAGAAACTGAGCTAGAGAAGTTAGATAACTTGATTAGGATATATAGCTAGAACGTGACAAAGTGTAGATTGTCTGACTCAGAAGCAGAATGTTAACTCCTCTCTCCCTTAAAATTTATTGACCTATACACAAGCTGCTGTATCTACTGCTCCTCAAAAGTTATTCCATAGGGATTATCTGACTTCCTCTCTCTCTCTCTCTCTCTCTCTCTCTCTCTCTCTCTCTCGAGTCCATTACCGAATGTATACGAGTGGAGGGTAGGACAAGAGGAGGGATGAGATCGATGATCAGAGAAACCCTTTGAGAAACTCTAAGAGCTGAGGAAAGGATTCCTGCCTGGGATGGAGGGTTCGTCAAATACTCTTCAATTCCCACAGTC
>CAUYRT010077314.1:0-34363 GCA_963574885.1 Lepilemur ruficaudatus
CCTATTTCCTTGACTGTAGAAAAAAATTTAAATGTTTTGTCTTACTGTTTCTTGTTTTTTAATTTTTAGTCATAAACAATTACATGTGCAAATTAATAATCCTTTTCTTAGGGAAATATTTTTCCCATTTTCTTTAATCAACACATTTAATATAGCCTGAAGATCATGCTACAAATGTATAAATATACCTCTTATCCCTTTTACAGCTGCAGTGTATGGATATACTGTAGTTCATTCAAAAAGTCCACTAATAATGAAAATGTTTTTCTTTCTACTCTTGCTATTACAAATAGTCATATAATAAATAGACTTGTGAATTCAATTTTAGTATTTTTTTGGCACTGTTTCCCTAAAATAATTTCCTATAAGTGGGTTTTCTTATCAATTAATAAAGGCATATGTGATTTTACTAGATGTTATCAAATCTCCGCATTAAGTGACTACTTCTCCTCAGCTTCACCATATCACCACATTTTGCCAATAAATCAAAAATAATTGATAGATCAATGCAGTTCTCATATGGTGAGTGAGACAGAGAGAGTTTTTTAAAAAAATTAAGCTCTATTTGTGTTTGTCATTTTAAAAAATATTTGACTATGACTCTGAGCCAATTTTTTATAGTTTTTTTCCCTTTATGTTTAGAAGGGATATAAAATATTGTTTGTAAACAAAGTTGAAAATTATGTTCTGATACAGAATTATGTTTTTATTTGTCTGTGATATCTTTGAGTATGACATTAAAAAATATTTTATTGTGTTAAGAACACTTAACATGAGCTCTACCCACTTAGCAAATTTTAAGAGTGTCATAAAGTATTTCTAATTATAGGAACAATGTGCAACACATCTCTAGAACTTATTCATCTTGCATAGCTGAAATATTATTCTCACTAATTAGCTATTCCCCATTTCCCCCTCACCCAGAACTTGGTAACTGTAGTTCTATTTTCTGGTTATATAGGTTTGACTCTGGTTATATAGGTTTGACTCTCATATATGCCTCATATGAGTGGAGTCATGCAGTATTCATCCTTCTGTGACTGATTTATTTATTTAGTATAGTGTCTTCAAGTTTCATCTGGCCAAAAGCCAGTGGGAGATCCTTCAAGTCAGAAAGGAGTGAGCAACTTGAACTTCACTTCTGTCTGCTAGACTGTAGATTCTGAAATGCCCATCTTCCATGAGCAGGCTCTTTGGCATGGTGGGACATCTGCACTGCCCCCACCCCAGGCTTCCCCAGCAGCCTGGAAATGACCACTGACCCCTCTTGTGATGGTGCGTGTGCCAGCCTTTGGGGGGCCTGGATGCAGACTTACCTGACCCAACCCCACCTGGCTTTGCCTCCACCCCCATCAACCTTGGTGGTGGCAGATCACAAAAAGGGGACCCTTGGGAGGTCCAAGGCCCCCATCCAGCAGCTGGGACAGCTGAGTGCTTATTCTGATATACTAGGGCTGGGAATAGCTCCCACAAACAGCACCATATCTAGCTCTCTCCTGCCAGCACCATCTACTAGCAGGGAGGTCAACAAGTACAGCCAAATTCACTATTTGCTGATTCAGTTGTACAGGGCTCCACCAACTCTTACCCACAAGTGCCACCTACTGGTATGAAAAGAAAACTGAATGTCCCAACATAATTCTTACTGCTGAAGGCACAAGTCTGGGGAAAGAGGAAAGATTCCAGATACCCCCCATGTCTCTTTCTCAGCAGGAGGCAGAAAACTTGACCACACATATGGTACATTACCACTACAACCTACAAATAAGAAACATTTGAGAAAACCACTACACTGAAGCTATTACTAAGGAATTTATTCAGAGCCTTGACCATATGAAAGTACACACAAGCAAATCCCAAGGTCCTTACCTAACATACACTATAGTCCCACCCTTAAGAGGGAGAAATAGTCCCATCTAAACAAAAGTAAAGTCAAAAACAAGACGTGACAGCTTCTCCACATGAGAAGGAACCAATCTAATAGCTCTGGCAGCATGAAAAAACAGAGTGTAACAAAACCCCAAAAGGATTACACTAGCTCTCCAGCAATGGAATCTAACCAAAAAGGAATTTTCGAAATGTTAGATAATGAATTCAAAATATGGATCACAAGTAAGCTCAAAGAGATCAAATAGTAAGTTGAAAACCAACACACAGAAATAAAAAAATGATAATTTAGGACATGACATGAATGAAAAATTTACTAAAGAGATTAATATATTTTAGAAAACAAAGGAACTTCTGGAAATGAAAGACTCATTAGGGAATTAAAAAAAAAGTTCAAAGCTTTAACAACAGAGTAGACCAAGCAGAAGAAAGAATTTCAGAGATTGAATATAAGGCATTTGAATTAACCCAGTCAAAAATAAATTCAAAAAAAATCAAAAGAAATTAATAAAATAGTCAAGATAAATGAGATTATGTAAAATGCCAAACATAAGAATTATAAGTATCCCTGAGGGAGAGGAATAAATAGCAAAAAGCATGGAAAACCTATTTGAGGGAATAATGAAGGAAAACTTCCCTAGTCTTGCTAGAGATTTAGACATCCAGATATAAGTCAAGGTCCTAAAAGAGTCATTGGGAGAACTGAAAGTAGATCTACAATTCGATTCTTTGAATTCATGGGAACACACGCACATTTTGCCTAAATACTCTAGATACTTAATAATATGTTATCTAGAATGTAGTAAAATTTTGGGATACAACCATAATTTTATATATATACTGAAAAAAAAATTTTCTTTGTTGTGAAGCTTTTATTTGCTACAAAACTTAACCTTAAATGATTTTGTTCAAGTATAAAATGATTTGGATACATGCCCTGTTTCAAAGTAGTACAAAATTTGAAAAAGAGACCTATGGATTTGTTTTTTTTTAGCTAATTATAGACAGAAAGGAACTTATTTTCTACTCAGTTACAGCTAATGAACTTTTCTTAGGTATTTGAAGTGGATTTGCTATGTTTAATGAAATCTACATATGTTTGCTTGTATCTCTATCAATCCATCATCTACCGTTCTATACAGAGAGGTTACAGGATTCAGAAATATAGAGATCTATTAAAGTGTATACTGATAATGGCATGTTTCTTTACTAATACATTAATATATGAACATACTCAATAGTATTCAATAGTAATAAAAAATATTTCTTGCTTTTCAAATAAATGCATTTACTTTTGTTAAATTAGCTGGCATCTTTTCACATATTTCCTAGAACATCTATAACAGAGAAAGAAATTTCCATAAAAATAGATGAAAATTGCAAAACCATATTTTCTTTGTATACCACATGAAATACCAATATTTATAAGCCATTCCAACATGTATGGGTATCACTTTATTTTCCTGAATAAAATTAATGCATAATTTTAGTTTTAAAAATGTTATTGAAAAGTTTCTGATTTAAAAAATTATGCAAAGGAGGGGACTCAGAATGACACAACCAAAGTGTTTTAAATGGAATGTGACATATATAAACAAATATGAATGAAAAATATTAGAAAAAAGAGATGAACAAGGAGGTAGAGAGGCCATTTTGATTAGAAGAAGCTGTTTAGAACTCATATTTATGTTTTAAATTGCCCCTTAGTGGGCCTCTAATCCATCACAGTGCATCATTTTATGTACTTGTGAAAAAATACAATCTTCCCTGCCACATTCATGATGGCTTGCTTGACTTGCTGATTCCTTAGGCTGTAAATAAAGGGCTTCAGCATGGGAGCTATTGAAGTGTATAGCACAGCAACTGCCTTGCTCAAAGATACTCTATCCTTTACTGAGGGTTTAATGTACATAAAAATGCAGCTGCCATAAGAGATGGAAATGACAATCATGTGGGAAGAACAGGTAGAAAAGGCCTTTGTCCTCTGACTAGTAGAAGGAATTCTCAAAATTGTTCTCACGATGTGCATGTAGGACAGAAATATTAATGCCAAAGTGAACATTAGAGTAAACACAGCACAGGAAAACCCCATTATCTCCAGGAATTTTGTGTCTGAACAAGAAAGTTGCAGCAGGGGAAAATAATCACAGGTAAAATGGTCAATAATATTAGATCTACAGTAATCAAGCTTTAAGAATAACATGAGTGCTGGGAATACGATTAAGAATGAAACCAGCCAAGAAGCAAAGACAAGCAGTGTGCAGATTCTTTGATTCATGATGACTGTGTAATGCAGGGGCTTACAGATGGCAACATAGCGGTCATAAGACATGGCAGCCAGAAGGTAAAATTCAGTGATTCCCAAGAGAATGAAAAAAAATAACTGAGCTATGCAGTTATTAAAGGAAATGGTCTTATGTCCTGAAATAATGGTACCCAGAAACTTGGGTATACTGACAGTTGTGAATGAAACTTCTAATAAGGAGAAATTCCTCAGGAAGAAATACATGGGGGTCTGGAGGTGAGAATCCAGCAGGGTGAGAGTGATGATGGTCAAGTTCCCAGTGATGCTGAGTGAGTAGGTGATGAGCAGAAAGACAAAGATCACAACCTGCAGCTTTGGGTCATCTGACAATCCCAGGAGAATAAACTCCACTATTTCTGTATGGTTTCTCATTCTTCAGTTGCTCATTTTTTTTCATCTGCCAGACCTAGAGGAAAAAGCAAAAAGAACAAACTTGAAGAGTTGTGGATTAATAAATATCCAAGTATGTTGCTAGAATTTGGCTAGAACAGTGTGCCATATTCATCTTAAGGGAAAATTAACCTTCAGGTATGATTACAGTGATCCTTTAATTTCGTCTCTCTTACAGGTAAAAAACTCTTTGGTTAAAGCAGGCTAAAAAAAAAAGTTCAGTATCACACACCTTGAAGTGGTAGGGCAGGGATTTGTCATCAGAATTTTCTGACTTCAAATACTCCCTGTTACCTTTCAGAGACACGCCTACAAGGTCCCTTCCCAATGAGAACCACATTTGAGTCATTGCACCAATCACTGTACAAAGTTTCCCCTTTATGTAAAAGTCTAATTCTCAAAAATGGGAAAGACACTTGATTTTTTTTTTACGATGACTATTTGATCCTTAGCTATGTATCAACTTGTGCTACACTTAGCTTTTTCAACTCCTACTACTACTTCATTCAAAGGCAGCAATACTGAAGCCATTGCTATGAGCAACTTCAGATGTTAGGGGTAGAAGAGAGAAGTAGAGAACAATGTAAGCTAAAAGGACTTAAAACTGAGGTTTATTGCATGTGAATTTCTTGCAGTATTTAATGATCTTTCAGCCTACCTATGTATCATTTTTTTTATGAGTTAAAATTGTTTCGGATAGTCAACACCTGCTACTTGGCTTTGCCTTGATCAATACTTGCTTAATCACAATAATGTAAACATTGATGATTTAACTAATGATATATAATTTTTTTGTAATAATTTTTTTTGTATTTCAGGGAATTATGAGGGTACAAACATTTTGGTTACATTTTATATCTTTGCCTGTCCCTAGCAAGGGTTAGAGGCATGCCCTTCCCCTCTGCAATGCTCACCTTGATTAACACTATGGTGCTCACATGGTAGTAATATTCTCTAGGGATTGGAGGGTTGGGGGGGGTGGGTAAACTCACAACTAAAGGACATGGTGAGCATTTTTAAGATCTTTTTTCTTATATAATCTATTTTGTCATCTAGTTCAAATAATAAATATTATTATTAGTGTTTGAGAAGAATGCCCTCAGTTAAAGAGATAGATAAGTGCTCACCAAGAAAGTTTGTTTAATAGTTTAATTTATTTATTTGCACTTTTAAATGGTAAGTTTTATTTTTCTGAATAAAGTTTAAATGATATTGGCATAGATATTTCCACAGGAAAGAGTGAGAATACCTAGTTTTGAATCCAATCTACTTACTAGGGATGAAAATTATTTAACATATCTGTGCCCCAGTATCCTCATCTATAAATACATGCTTTCTTCCTCTGTACACAATCTATTTTATAAGGTTGCTGTGAGCATTAAAACTGTTAATATATGTGAAGCATTTAGAAAAATGCTTGATAGTTAATGAAGGCCATAGGAAGCTTTGTTTTATGGGGAAATTGTTCCCTAACTGCTAATCTGAAAATCTTTGGATCAGAATGGTGTCCTACATAAAAGGCTATGTCTTAGATAAATAGTAATAAATATATTACACACCATGAGAATCACACAAGACCAACAATAACGACAAAAAAATAAGGAAGAAATCACTGGATTATACAGTACCTGTCACGCATTCTAGGCGAGTGAATCTTACCTTTGTCCTTCTTCCTTGTGTACATGATGCTGACCTCTCCCTCCATGGTGTATCTGCCTCTTCCACCTCATCAGCACCCCCAAACACACACACCCCTAGTACTGTCATTGTAATGACATCCCAAATCACTTACGTTCTTATTTTCACAACACTGTGTTTAAGACCCATTGTATGAATTCCATAAGAACTTCATACTCATTTTTCCCAACCTATCCCCCTTGTACTGTACTGAAATCTCCTGTGAATTCCTCCATTACTCTGTACGTTTTTGAGGGTTAGAACAGGATCTTATCTTCAAAGCTGTTTCACTATAATCCTGTGTTTAGTATTGTTATGGTAGATTTAAAAGGAACACTCATTTAATTGATTAATTAATTAGTTAATTAATGTTGAGTTTGTTGTTGAATCATGAGTTGCCATCAGTTAAAGTTCTATATTTCCTAATAATATTCTAGACTAGATATTACTTACGTTTTTATCTTTGTTTTACAAGATATATTTTCTTGCATTACATATTTTATGAGGTGTGTTTACACACTTGGCCCAAATTCCTTGTATAGAGTAAATTTAAAACAAAGGCTAATGCCTTTTGCAACAGCCTGGATGGAATTGGAGACCATTCTTCTAAGTGAAGTATCACAAGAATGGAAAAACAAATACCACATGTAGTCACTACTAAATTGAAACTAATTAATCAACACCCATGTGCACATACAGTAGTAAAACTCAAGAGAAACCAAGCAGGTGGGAGGGCGGAGGAAGGGACAGGTAAATTCACACCTGATGGGTACCTATGCAAGCTACCTTGGTGATGGGCACACATATAGCTTTGACTCAAACTGCACAAAAGCAAATCATGTAACCAAACATTTGTACCCCCGTAATATTCTGAAATAAAAAAAGAAAAAAACCCCCAAGGGGTATGTAAAGTAAACCACATTTTATTTATAAATAAAGGTAGAAAAAACTTCATAAAATATTATTTCTAAATTACTTCCCTTAAATTTCTTTACAGTTCATCCTTTCAATTCATTTTACTCCTGCCCCAGTAACATCACTCTTATTACATCAGGGTTTATTTTTCATTAAAAGCACAAGTTTTTCATAACACCTTGAAGTCACTACATTTTCATCATATAGATAAAATTTGGTTACAATCTTGCAGATGAAATTTCAGCAATAACTTACTGACCTTGTAGACTTAGAGTTTTAAAAATATATATTATGTAATTTCTTTTTTTTTTCGAGACAGAATGTTGCTCTGGCGCCTGCACTAGAGTGTCATGGCGTTAGCCTAGCTCACAGCAACCTCAAACTCCTGGGCTCAAGCAATCCTCCTGCCTCAATCTCCCAGGTAGCTGGGACTACAGTCATGTGCCACCATGTCTGGCTAATTTTTTGTTTTTTCCTGTTTTTAGTTTCCTGGCTAATTTTTCTTTTTTTTTTGTAGTAGAGATGGGGTCTTGCTCTTGCTTAGACTGGTCTCTAATTCCTGACCTCAAGCAATCCATCCGCCTCGGCCTCCCAGAGTGCTAGGATTATAGGCATGAGCCACCATGCCAGGCCTTGTGCTTTGTATTTAATGATTTTTTTGTGTGTTTCAGTGTGTTGAAACCTCTATTAGTAATGCAATTACTTTGAAGGTCTAATTTTTTTCAACTCTTTCTATGTTTACTCAATTCTTTCTTCTTCAGTTAAACCTTATTAGAGGTCATTAGAAAAATTTCACAGGCCGTATTTCAAAAAAATGTATTTTGTTTATCTCATTACCTTGTTTTCTAATTTTTTACAAATTTAAAGGCATTGAGAGTTTAAGTTAATACATCAGAGAAAATAAAAATTATTTAGTTCAGAGCAAATATTCTCTCCCATTCTGTGGGTAGTCTATTTGTTCTAGTGATAGTTTCTTTACTGCCTTTTTTTTTAAAACATAAACTTCAGTTGGTATATAGCAAATGATTAATAACCTAAGAAATGAAAATGTCAGGTTTATCATCTAAATATTCGCCAGCAGACTTCAATTTGTTTTGGATAAGGATCAACAGTCATGCATAAGGCAGAGGAAAGACACCTCTGACACCAAAATTCCCCTCTAAATATCAAGATCTATTTAAACAAGACATTCAGAAGCATGGACAGGCTAATTAATAATCCATTATGTAAGTAGCGCTTGCTTATTTTAATTACTAGGAACTTCAATTAGGTCTCTTCCATCGTAAAAAAACACAAGCCTGTTTCTCAGGTAATGGTTTGTGGTTGATGTTCTTAGAAATCCTAGTACCCTGAGATGACTCAGTGCTCAGGGATAGGCCAGCAAGGGAGAAGAACAGGGCCTGGCATGATACCCACCCACAGGGGAGGGCAGGTATTGTCTCAGCAAACTCTGGTGCTAAAATGCAATCCTGAAGTCCAATCTCCATTCTCCTATGCTTTAAAACCTTTCACCCTTTTGCTTTTGCTTTCAGAGAAATGTTCAGACTTATTAGCACCTACTACTAGGTTATTCATGGTAGGGGCTTTTCTTACTGCTCCGGACAGGTCTGTTACCACTCCCATCTTATGCCTCCTTAGGGCGTCAGCTGTGTGAAATTCCCTGGGTTCTCAGGAGGTTTCATGCTTTGACTTGCCTTGAGGCTTCTGCCCTTGCTGATGCTGCCCGAGATTATCTTCTTTCTTCTTTTCCTGGGGACCTCACTCACTATTTAGGGCTAGCTCTTGTTACCCTGCCTGGGAAACCTTCTCTAATCTACTTCCCATTCTGCCTCACCTACCGTTCACACCTGAGCAGTGTCAGTGGCCTCTCTTCCAGGCAGCCAAAGCATTCTGTTTAGCTCTGTTTTCTCTACCTGGAGGAACAACTCCTCCCTAGAAAAACAACCCCTTCCCTAGCTTGGATAGATGGATTCCTACACAGCCTCTCTTCTGTGTCTGGAGATCTCAGGAAGAGAATTTACCAAAGAAGTGACCTGGATCAAAGAGTAAAACAAACACAAAAAGAAAAATAATTTTATTTTATTTTTTTCATTTTTAACCACGTTGGTCCCCTAGTCATACGAAAATAATTTTAAATTGTCTCTTGGCTTGTTGGGCTTTGTGGGTTGGTCAATGGGAGTAGATGGCTCTATACTGGGCCTTGTCTCACACGTCACTAGGGATACAGGATGTAGTGTGAAAGGAGATGGCCATTGCTCTTCTAATATTGGAAGCTACTATATTCAATGTGAGCAGTAACAACTGTGCAGATATCATTGATGTCAAAAAAATGTCCTCCTTTACTTACTCAGGATGGATTTAGACTGCATTGTGTTAGAAAATCAATGCTTATCCCTGGCAGGTGTGTGTGTTTGTATATTTTCTTGATCTAATATTTATTTATTTGATAATTAAATCTGTTTGGGTTGCTATTTAAAAAAACAAACAAACTATAGACTAGGTAACTTATTTCTCACAGTTCTGGTGGCTGGGAAGTGCAAGGTCAAGATGCCAACTAATTTGGCTCCTGATGAAGGCCTGCTTTCTGGCTTGCAGACAGTCAACTTCTTGTTGTGTCCTCACACGGTGAAAGGAGAAAGGGTTCTCTCTTGGTCCTCTTTTATAAGGGCACTAATATGATTCATGAGGGTTTCACTCTTTTGACCTAATCACTTCTCACTTAGGCCCCCACCTCCTAATACCATTACTTTGGATAATAGGAGTTCAGCATATGAATTTTGGGAGGATTCAAACATTCAAATCATAACAGGGAGCCTTTCTGCACCCCACTTAGAAAAAGAGAATTTGAAGGGGCTAAACTGTTATGATGAATGTGGAGGGCCAGAGCCCATTTTGGAATATTTCACTGACCCATTGTTATGAAAGACTTAGACTTTGGAGAATGCACTGCTGCCTGATGGTTGTATGTCTAGAATGCCTTGCGGTGGGGGGGGGGGCACTAAGGGGTCAGGCACTGAAAGGGCACAAATTCTCTGTTCAGACCAGCCCTTGTGGGTAAAGGTTAGGCATCAGCACTAAAAGTTTTGAAGAAAAGGATATTTTGAATGGAGTGGAACACTGCAGATTGGCAAGTATTCTGAGAAATCTGAGTAGTCAACTTTTCTCATAGTTGTTCTTTTTATTATCAGGACATTCATTCACTTATTGAGCTACTGTCCTTTGGAGGGCATTGTGTTAGATACTGGGGTAGAGGTTAGATAAGGCAGCAAGATGCTTTTCCTAATGGAGCTTAGAAACTTGGTGGGGCAAGGCACACAATAAAAACAAATACAAAGACATGTACACGATGATTTCAGGTCATCATAATTGCTATTCAAGAAAGTAAAGTGGGTATTTTTTTTAGAGAGCACCTTATGGGGTGGGGGATAAATTGAATAGTCAGTGAAGTGGGGATATTTGAGCTGAGATATGACATAAAGGTGCCAGCCAAATGAAGACCTTGAGACAGTGAATTCCAGACAGACAAAATAACAAATGCGTAGACCTCAAAGGTGTGGAGAAAAACTGAGCATCTTCAGGGCACAGAAAGGGGCCATGTGGTTTGGATTCAGAGAGTAAAGGTGGAGAAGTAGGGGGGAGATTGAAAGAGGCCAGCAGAAGCAGATCTTGAAGACTGTTGGAAAGATTCTGGGTTTTAAGTGTTACAGAAATACTGGAGGGCTCATGCAATACAGAATGTGATCTAATTTATAATTTTAAAGGTTGTTCTTGTTGTTGAGAGGGAATGGATTTTTGTAGTGGGGGAAAGGAGCAGAATCTGAGAAATCGGGAAACTATTGCATTAGTCAAATTACAAATAATTATGAGTTGCTGGGATTAGGGTGATCTCATTGGCAGTGAGAAGCAGCGACTGGACTGGGGATGTTTTGTAGGTTGCTATGGCAGCATTTGTTATTTTTAGTGTATGGATTTATATTCTGACTCCCGTGCATGTCACCCTTTAGTGGCATGATATACGTGTGTACATCCACGTATGTGGTGTACTATGGGGAACACCACAGTGTTCCTAGAAGTACTATAGGAATTTATGTGGTGGCACCATAGGGAATGTAGTGTTGAGGCAACAAAGAAAAACCTGGCCTGCCTCTCCTCCACCTGCCCAGGCCCATCCAGCAGCGTAGTAATAGAGTCCCAGACAGACATGCCCTTGGAGTTTGAGATGTGATCAGCAGCAGGGTGAGAGTGATATCAAAGTGCAGAAGCAGTTGCCAAGGTACCCTACCAGGGGAGACATGAGATAAAGCACCTCTATTAAATATTGTAGAAGAAGGTGACACTCTAGGGATTAGATGGG
Organism: Lepilemur ruficaudatus; assembly: GCA_963574885.1. Classification (NCBI taxonomy): domain Eukaryota; kingdom Metazoa; phylum Chordata; class Mammalia; order Primates; family Lepilemuridae; genus Lepilemur; species Lepilemur ruficaudatus. The sequence goes on from CAUYRT010077314.1 coordinate 11,529, forward strand.
CACAGGGATGGGATGTAAGAAAACCTACGCACTGTACACATACAACCAAATTGTTATTGTTTATTTGTCAAGTCCTTCATTAAAATATAACTATCGTGAAAGACAGAGCTAAGTCGTACTCACTTTTATATCCTAGTCCACAGCCCAGTGGACTAGGTGCCTGGTAAATGCTTGTTGAATGAATGAATGGTGGAATTGTTTGTTTAAAAAGTATTGGTTTGAAGACTTGGACTTTTTCTGACTATTTAAGCAAGTGTGGCAGGGACACTGTTTGGAGTCAAGAACCTCACCTTTTTTTCTACTTTTATGTCATGGCAGTCACGTTGCTGCTCTGTATTTATCACTGTGAAATAGCTGAGCTTTCTCCAACAGAGGCCTCTTCTTGCCGCTGGCCTTGCATGATGCAATTTGTATTGGCCAGAGGGAAGGCATATACATTGGTATAAAATGTGAATATGCCTATTAACATTCTCCCAAAGAATGCAGCGAGCCCTAGGAATCAGCTTAGAGGTTCAGCCTGGCCCCTGGTCAGCACATTCTTCGAGCTCGTGGAAAAGGGCAAGCACAGAATATTTACAGCCACAGAGAAATGGCCTCATAAAAATGCAGAAGGGTGTGTGCACAGAGTGATGACTTGGATGAAAAAAAACAGTGTTTACATACTGTTACACTCAAAATATTCACACCTCATCAAATTGTCAGTCTTGTTTGCTGGCAACAATGGGAACTTTCCCCCTCCAAGACAGTAATAGCTCTCAGCAGAGCGCAGCGCATTATGTCTCATTAATCCTTCCCAGATCCCAGCAAGGTGGGTGGTGAGGGTTAGTATTCCTGTTGTTTCAGAAGAGAATAGAACAAGATTCATTTGCCCCATCTCTGCTTTCCCTGTTTCATAGAATGGTAAGGATATTTGCCATCTCATGTGGGAGGCTTGCTTTACTGTCGCCCCTGAGGTTTGGTCCTTCGTAGTATCATCTGGTCTGCCGCCCTTGTGCCGATGAGATCATAGAGCCCAGAGGTGGGGAGTTAGTTCACTAAGTCCTTGCAGTTGCTCAGCGGGAAATCTAAGCCCAGCTTACAGACTTACCACCTAGAGAGAGGAGAAAGAATAAAGATCACAAACCTGTATAAACACTTAGTGGGTGTCAAGCATTTTATACTTAACAGTTTTTGTAATCAATATGGCAATCTTGTAAGGTTGGTTTTATTATTATTATCATTATTAGGTATTACAGTTTTCTCGATGAGAATTATAAAGATCAATCAAGCACAAATTTTCCAGGATTCAAATACAAATTCATTTGTCGCCAAAGCTGATGGGGATGAGATGTCACATCCCTCAGAGTTGTCCACCCTGGAGACACTGACACATAGCAGAGGCTCCGAGTGTTTCCTTTGTGATGTGATCTGGTGGGGGGAAGATGGCTCTGGTGACAGACGGACCTGGATTCGGATGCAGATCTCTGCCCTGAAAGATGGGTACTCTTGGATAAGTCAGAAACTATGCCTGAACCTCTGTTTCTCACCTATAAAAGAAAAAAAAATATTCTAAGGTAGAATGGGTGTAAAAATGAAATGAGAGAACACAGGAAAGCGACTATCACACAGAAGGACTCTTCTACACCTGCTGGCTCCCTATGTTTCTTCCTGCAATAGCAGTCTTGAGCGTTTTTAAATAATACAAACAAACAAAACAAACCCACACATTTCTGTATCGTTTTGGCTTCCCCACCTGGAGTTGACTTATTTAGAGTGTCCAAGATGGTTGACATCCCTCCTGTCGATGTTCACTGATTATCAGCTTCAACTGGCAGGGGCACACTCAAGCCTCATCTCAGAGTCAGATTATCTGAGCTTCTTGGCAGTAGGAACCACATGGCCAGTCCATTGACCACTGAACATTCATTGAGCACCTAAATATTGCATGAGATACTGAAATCTAAGGCTTGGTGAGATTAAGGGAGCCAACAGGGGCCACTTCAACACCTATGAAAACTTGGAAATGTCCTAAGCCTCTTTGTGCCTTAGTGTTCTCATCTGTATGATGTGGGCATAAAGAGGAAAAGATTTGAGAAGATCAAATGAGAAAAATACATATGAAATGGTTACTTAGTGCCTAGAACATAGTAATGGTTTGGTAATTATTAATTATTAATATCATTAACCAAATAGTAAAAGAAAACTCATAAGTTAATGATTTCTAATGTAAGGTAGTATATAATTAATTGCCTCACAATTCAATGTCTTTAAATTTTATATCAAATATCAAATAATATATTTTATAATTATGTATTAAATATATTATATGTAATATTAGTTATAAAAATGCATAAATTATATAAAATAGCAGTGAAACCAATCATCCACCCATTGACCATCCAATTCTGTTGAAGACCACTTATAGGTAAGCAATCATAACACACCCTTCCTCCTTTTTCAGAGGCAACCACAACCTTGAATTTTGTGTTGAACCTTCCCTTACTTTATATTTATACTATTTATGTTTGCATTTGTTAACAATATATATTTTTTTAGCTTTGCATGCTGTTGACATTTACATTAATGGAATAACAGTGCTATCAATCTTCTGCTATTTGCTTTGTTCAGTGTTGTATTCTGAGATGTATCTATGTTGTTCACATATGTATGTTTAATCCTTTCTATACTGTAGTACTAGTGAGTAGATATGGTAGAATTCACTCATCCATTTCACTGTTATTGAGTATTTTATTTGCTTCTTTAAAATTTTTTCCTATTACTACCAGTGCTTCTATCAACATTATTATATAAACTCATGGTGCACATGGACAAGATTTTCTGTGGCATAGTTCTCAGGGAGTGAAGCTGATGGGTCACAGTATTTGACCATTTTCAACCTTATTAGATAATGCCATTGCCTTGTTACACAAAGTCATCATACCCATTTATAATCTACCTGCTGCATATAAGGGTAATGGTTGCCTCACATCCTTGTTCAACACTTGATATTCTGTCTTTAATGTCTGACAGTCTATTGCATGAAAAATGGTACCTCCTTGTGGTTTTAGTTTGTATTTCTTTGACTATTAGTGAGATGAGGAATATTTCAAAATTGGTCATTAGGATTTCTACTTACATGAGATGCAGATTCAAGGCTTTGCTCACTTTTTTCTATTGCATTGTTTGTCATTTACTTATTGATTAATATAAATTCTATATACAGTCTGGGTGCTAATTTCATTGTAATATATTTTCAAACATCTTCTCTCACTTTTTGACTTGTCATTTTATTTCTGTACTATATCTTCAGATGTGCAGATGTTCTTAATATTACTGAGTACATCATTCATTTTCTCATGATTTGTACTTAATATTTTTTGTTTGGAAACCCTTCCTTATCCCAATGTCATAAAGATATTCTGGTATCCTTCTATATTAAGTTTTAAAGGTTTGCAGTTTTGCCCTTCACATTTAAATATCTAATCCATCTGAAATTGGTTGAGTGTATGGTGTGAAAAAAGGATAAAATTTCATTTTTGTCCACAAAATTAACCAGTTGCTCTAAGATTATTTATTGAATAGCTCATCTTTGCTACTGATCTCCAAAGCTGGCTGTCTTAAATCCAGTTTTCATATATGTGTGGTTCTGTTTCTGGCCTCCTTTTCTTTTTCTCATGTGCTTGTGTCTATGTATACTAACATCAGCCTGCTTTAATTACCATCACTCGCTAATAATGCCTGGTATTTTGAAAGACAAATCCCCACATTGTTCTTCCTCAGGAGTGTTTTGGCTATTATTGGAGCTTTACTATTTCATATAAAATGTTTGTGTCACCTTGCCAAGTTCCTTAAAAATAACCTATTAAAAGATTTTTAGAATTACATTGACTTTGTAGATTTATAAATCAATTTGGAAAGAAATGACATAAATATTGAGTCTCCTTATCCATGAACATGACATATCGCTTTTTTAAATTTTATTCTTCTTTAATGTTTTTCCATAAAGTTTTGTGATATTGTCCATAAATCTCCTACCCATCTCTGTAGACTTAAAGAGATGATAATCATATCATCCATGAATAATGATATTTTTGTTCTTTCATTTTTTTAGAAACATATACTTTCTGTTCTTTTTCATGACGTATTATTCTCCTAGGATCTCCAACAGCATTTAATGGAAGAGGTGATAATAAGCTGTTTTTTCTTATTCCTCATCTGAAGAATTATTTGAGATATGATTCCTCCAGATAAGATTTGTGCTGCCAATCTGGGACTGCTTTAAGACAAATTTTCAGCTAGGGGTTTTCAGTCTACCCTGCTATGGAGATTTGGAAGAACAAACCTGATTGGGGCCACCTTGTGAGTAAGAGTGTTCAGAGGACTTTTTCCCCTTCCACACAGTGCAGAGGTTTGGGACAGGGTCACACTGTTGTAATTGCATTGGGGGTGTGTTTATTTTATGTTCACCCTTAAATTAAGGTGTAGCTGTTTGGGTTCCCAACTTTGTACATGTGGGGAATCTTCTATCAGAACCCTACTTTGGGTGGGCCTTGGGGCTCGTCTCCTTGTAAACTGGGCTCAGCACCACTGGGTTCAGCAAACACAGTCTGGATGAGAGCAAATGTCAGCTCTCTGCCTTATTTTCTGGAGTCCCCTTTTGCAATTAGGTTTTGACCTTTACATATTTTTACTTCTTTGTCAGCCCATTAATGCATTTAATGAGTTTTTATATGTTGTATCAAGCATTTTCAGTGTCAGAGTGTCTTGTTTATCCTATTCTGGAATCACCAGTCCTCAATGTGCTTTTTCAGCATGCTTCCTGTGTGTGTTGGGCATGCAATGATGCCTGACAAGGCACCATCCTTGTCGTCATGGAGTTCACGACAGAATTGGGAGACAGGCATGTAAAAAAGGGATCCCAATATAGGATCATATGTGTTCTCATACAGTTGGCCATGTGAGAGGAGACCAAGTGGGGCAGGACATTCAAGAGCAAAGGAGACACACTTGCAGAGACACCTTGGTGAGAGGAAGAGTCTTGGGTATTAGGGGATCTTTGTGTTGTTTTGCAGACACTATATGTTTTCTAGGAGGTAAGAGAAGCAGATTTCAATATTAATGGATAAGAAAACAAACCTTACAGGGATGAACTCATTTGTTCATGGTGCCATGGGTAACAAACTAAAAAACTTTGACTCTAAGTACAATGCTATTTCCAACTATAACCCTGTTGGGCTTTGAAAGATGGGATACTAAGTACTTTCTGATATAATCTTAGTGCTCCTAATCTAATGCTCTGGCTACAAAAGGTCCATAATTGGTGCTCATATTTGGAGAATTTACTTGCAAATTCTTCAAGTAATTTTACTTTCTCATTTTCCTCTATAAGAAAGCTATTCAGAGAAGAGGAATACTCTGGGCAGACAGCCCTGTCACAGCTGACAGCAAGCCTGAACCAGGCCTGCTAATAAAAAGGAGGGGAAGCTGCTGGGATTGTATGATAGGGTTCCTAATCCTCGGCGAGGTGCTGAGCCCCCAACTTCACTAGTCCAACAAGGTGGCACCAGTGTTTATGCTGTTGTTCCTGTTCTTCTACTGGGTTATCTTGGGAGCTGGTTTGTGTCATCTGAGTGTCTGGGATTTAACCAAAGCTTTAAACTGTAGTATCTGCCTCTGCGGACATGGCCAGTTGCTTTCTCTGACTTACTAAGACTTGGTATGTTGACTTGTCAATGTTCAATTCCTACCCAGAGATGGATGTTCGTGGAGGTATCTCTAGAATTTGTGTACAGGAGGAGACTATCTGGAGCAATCTGGTAAGAAGGTGAAGATAGGCAATGTTTCTTCAATTGGATTTGCATAGTCAACTCACAATTTGAACTTAGACTGCTTGACCCCTTCACCTTGCATCACTTTTCACGCAAGAAAACAAAGCCAACAGTAGTTTTTAATTCACTGGGCTCTCGCAAGGATGGAATGAGTCAATATGTGAAAAGAACTTTCAAGACCATTTGATATGGAGCAATTGCTCAATAGATGCACACCACAATAATATTAACATCTGTAGTGTTTACTATTAGATAATTTATCTGGGGTGATGTTGAGCTGATCATTGTGACATTACCAGGAAGGAGGGATATTTCTCTCCTTTGGCTCTTCCAGAAGCATCTGTAGTTTCCCAAATTTTTGGTTGACACTAGAGTATAATTTAAGGTGGGAAGAAGCTTCTCATTTGCCCTAAATCTCTTCTAAGCATTTGTAGTTTCTAAACAGTTGTCAATATTTGAGAATTTTTCTTTTATGAATTTAGAACGTTTCATTTAAATACAAATGATCTTTGGGGTGGTTAACAAAGTGATAAAATAGGAGTTTAGAATCAAAATTCTTGGAAGGGGGTCTTTGCTATTCTGTCTTCTCCCTGTGTGGCTTTGGATCATCCTCTGTCAGAACTCACTGATGTCTGGTTCCTCTTTCCTTGCAGATAATCACAGTGAAGTGGGGACTTTTTCTAGCCCATCAGCACTGAGTGGAAGTGACTCATGCCACTTCTGGGCTGAAGCATTTGTCACTGTGACATCTTCCACTTTTTCTTTTCTCCTGCCAAAATAGTTATTAAGGAGATCTCACACTGAGATCAGATTCAAAAGGGTGGGTGATCAACTTGGAGTATTAATTTACCACATGGAAGAAAGCCATTCTGGAGAGTCCCCTGGACCCAAGTCAGAAAGGACTTTGGGTAAAAACTAAATCTTTGTTGCTCTGAGCAACTGAGATTTGGAGACTGTTTGTTAACTTAGTATAACCTAGCTTATCTTTAATGAATAAAATCTCTTAACCTTTCTGAGCCTCAGTTTTTTTACCCTAAAATTGGGACTATTAATACTTATAAGATTGTGGGATTTTTGAAGGAGAAAAGTAAATAAGGTAGTATGTGCAAAATATCTGAGATAACAACTGGGCATAAATTAATTGCTCCTAAATAATAGTTATTATTACTACTGTTAAGATCCAATGCATAGCCTCAGGATTCTACATATGGATAATCAGGAAAAAGTTCCTGCCTTCAAGGAGCATGAGAAATGCTGAGAAATTAAAAAAGATTCCTATTTTAAATTCTGCTCTTCTGACCTCCTCCCTGGTATCATTTAGCAACCAATTGGGGGGAAAATACGCTGTTTGGCTCCTCTCTTCCTCAGATGCTAACGCAGATAGGCTGGGGCCTCAACACAAGGTAGAGGTTAGCTTCTGTCACCTACCTGCCCCTTCACTCTGTCTTCCAGGGTCCCTTTTCCATCTCTTCTAAAAACACATCCCACTCCTTCATCTGTGCCTACTCTCTCCTTTGCAAACAGAAATAAACTATCCTCCTTGTTAAGTATAGTGGTGAGTAAAAAAAAAAAAAGGAAGAAAAAGATAAAAAGAAATAAACTACCCAACAAACTCCCCCATATTGGTTGTTTTTCCTGAGAATCAGAGACAAACCGACCTCACTAATACTGCTTATTATTGAACTTCATTTGACTTTTATGTCCCAATTTTGAGTGTTGCTGTAAGGGTTGAGCTCATGATTGTTTAATAGATATCTGCTGAATTTTAAATATTTGTTGACTTTTTAAAAGAGCTCTTAATCTGACAATACGATATTTTGGAAATTCTGGACTTAAACTAAACTTATACATCTTCTTACACTTGTACAACTCTGGAAACTTAGAATCCTTGATTCTAAGGTTGGCAACAGATCTATTCTCCACCACATAAAAGAAAAAAGAAGCTAACATTTATTGAGCACTCAGGCTATTTTTGTGTGATATCTTATGCTATATTCATATTTTTTTTTTTTTTTTTTTGAGACAGAGTCTCACTCTGCCCTGGCTAGAGTGCCATGGCGTCAGCCTAGCTCATAGCAACCTCAAACTCCTGGGCTCAAGGGATCCTACTGCCTCAGCCTCCCGAGTAGCTGGGACTACAGGCATGTGCCACCATGCCCGGCTAATTTTTTTCTATATATTTTTAGTTGTCCAATTAATTTCTTTACATTTATAGTAGAGACAGGGTCTCGCTCTTGCTCAGGCTGGTCTCGAACTCCTGAGCTCAAATGATCCGCCCACCTCGGCCTCCCAGAGTGCTAGGATTACAGGCATGAGCCACCGCGCCTGGCCTATACTCATTTTTAAGGTAGTGAAATATAGTTTGAGAAGGTTAACTAACTTGAGAAATGTCACACACCAAAGACTCGTTTTATAGCTTTTTTCTTCCATTGTCTCCCTTGTTTTGCTTATTCGACAAATTACACTTTTGGTCAAACTAATGGCATTATCATTTTTACTAACAAATGACATAGATAATTCATGAAAATCATGAAAAGCAATAGTAAGCAGCAATTTGAAGCAGCATTAAATTCTCTTTTTAATGAGATGGTAGATGCGTTAGCCGGAGGAATATTGTGATGGGTAAAAGTTGTTATCTCCATTACGCTTTTAGTAATATTCAAATTAGCCTAAGGCTTTTCTAATGGTGTCTTATGAACTCACAGGGTTCATACGATCCCAAGAGGGTAACCACTGATATGGTCTAATCAAATCACATAATATATTCAATAACAACTGCCAGAAATATCTATTGTATTTTTATGTTTTGTATTCTATTCTAGACCAGGGTGATCCAGTAACATCTGTATGGAGCTTGCATTCTACAGAAGAGGACAATTAACAAAATGAACAAATAAATTATTTAATATATTAGAAATGAAAAGTGCTGTGGGGAAAATAAAGTGGGAAAGGAAAGTAGGGAGTGCTGGAGTGTGTGTGTGTTTGCAATTTTAAACAGGGTGAATAAACTGGACAAGAAAGGAGAAATAACTTTCTAACAGTTACAGCAATTACTAAAGGGCAGACAGAAACCTGTTCCCAGTGTTCTGACTCTCAAGGTGATTGGTTTCAGCTCTGTGAATTTTTTACGGAAACCAGTCCGAGGACAAATCACAAGAATGAAATTGTTCATTGGTACCTTCTTAAGGATTCTTTCAATTTCAAGAGACAGGTACCTGCCTTGAAATTGCTTAAACAAAAGTAGGCAAGTTATGTGGAAGTACACTGAAGTATTTCATGTAACCTAGCAGGTCAGGGGGCCAGTCTGGCCTCTGGGAACGTGAACACTGCTGAGATGGTCTTTCCGTTCTTCTTCTCTCCTTCTTCAGATCACCTGGTTAGGGGATCTGACTGTCAATAGCACTGTCTTTAGATCTGGACAAAATGGGGTTCCTGATCTGCCCTGAGCAGCAGGGACTGCTGAACTTTTGGAGCCCCCGTCTCTGGGTCTTGTTATGCTGTCTGGTTGGGATGCCCTTTGGGGAATTCTTGGAATCTCATGTGGGGTCGACCAGATGCTGTGAGTTACTCCAGGGCTGTGTTGGACGTGTAGCCTGCCAAGTTTCCAGGAGGGTAGCCTGGCAGGCAGATTGCTCCTACAGGCTAGTTCAATATTTACTTTGCAGGATTGTGAGTTTGGGCCACTGGAAAGGTATAAACATGCTGGTTTGGGGTCATTCCCTCTCACATCTGTGAAAGTTGTCAGTACCAAAATGGAGTCACTCGTGTCAAACCCTAACAAGGTGGAGCTGGAAAGCCATGAGGGAAGGGCCCTCATACATGTATGCCTGTCACAAGAATTGCCACAAAGGACCTTCCTGACCAGAACTTTTTAGTTAAGCCACTTCTATAAAGACCCTCTCCTCTCAACAGCAAGCACCACCAATGAACTAATGCCACTGCCTGTGATTAACTCCTGTAATCAGTGTTTTTCGTTTCCAAACAGCTTACAGGGGTTTCTCCTTTTTGCCTTTAAAAGCTTCCCCTTGCCTCAACTCCCTTGGATGTGCCTATGGTCCACCATAGCGTACATAACCAGGATTGCAATCCCTCATTGTTCCTGAATAAACTCTTTGTTTTGGAGAGTTGGTCCCTCTGTCCCTCATTTTAGGTTGACAGATCAGAGAATGAAGTATAGCCCCAAAGTACCAATGGTCCACTGACAGCATTAAGCTTGAGCCAGGTGTGTACCTTGCATCAGCTGCCCCTGTCTGTATCCTGACAATGATGCGACCTTCGGTTTATAGGATTCAATGAGTAGAGGTTAAAAGCAATGCAACTGAAGCTCTATTGAATGAATTGGCAAGAGATTTTATTATATACTAGCTATATGATCCTAAGCACATTATTTGACTTCCTTAAGCCTCATTCTTCTTATTTTGCAAATGGAGAGATGGGATTTTTTATAATTATTGACATAATATTTGGAAAGTACTTACAACAGTGCCTAGCATATAAGCATTCAGAGACTAAGAGAGGTTAAAACATCTTGTCCAATGTCTCATTGAAAGCTGGGTTCCAAATCTAGTAATATCTATACCACATGTTCTTTTCAATATGTCACACTGCCCTCTTAGGTAAAAGGGAGGAGGTATCCAAGAATAAAACCAATGACCTAATAGATCCACTTGATAACTGAAGCTTTTGATCTAGGAATACCCTGGGTTTGTTTGATCCTGACACATATATTTCTAAAATACAACTCAAGCCCAAAGTTTCTAATAGAAGCAAAACAAGAGAACATTTACAATTCTGTGAAAGTTGCTTTTATTATGAGGGAAAAGAAAACACATAAAGTTAATTGGTGCTTTGCATTTCAAAATATTGACACTTAAGTAAATTTAACTCATGAAAAGGAAATTATATCAAAGTCCAAAATGCTGAGGGGAAAGTAATCAGCCCTTATGTTGTATGCAGTAGTAAATTAAATTTAAATAGTTATTCTTGTAGCATTCAAACTGTGATTTTAATTATCCTCATGTCTGAGAATTCTAAGTTAAAGTTTCTGCAGTAACTCTAATTTTTGTCCCATTAACCATCTAACAGAATCAGCTTTATGTTACAGACTTTCCCAGGTTAGAAATGGCATGAGGCTGTTGATTTGGTGTTGTCGCGATATCTGGAATTACAAAGATGCCTTTGGGTGTTTAAATATTCAGTAATGAGATTTTAAAAGAGAATTATTTTGAAAATTTTGCCCCTTATTGAAATTTGTCAGGTATATCAATTAGCTAAGAAGTATTTATTGGGTACTTACTATGTGTCAGCCTCAGTAGCAAATGCTAAAAAAGGAGAAAGAAAGAAATAGAGAAAAAGAGGAAGAAGAAAAGAATATAAACATTTATTAACTATAACACTGTGTGTGTGTGTGTGTGTGTGTGTGTGTTGTGTGCATGCACATGTGCATATGTGAACATGATCTCTTAGGAACCTGCTGTGATGAGGAAGTGACAATAAATGAGAATTAAATTTCACCACTAATCAAATACATCAGTTGTGGAGAAAATCTATCATTTCCGGTGGCATATTTCAGTGAACGGCCTTTGATGTTTTAAGCAAGTAGTCAGGTCAAGCCATGAGTGAATCCAAACTTCAATTGGCTATCATTTTAATAAGGTATAGGCTGCAAGTGAAAAGAGTACAGGAGCCCATCAAGTTCAAAGGTCTACAGAGTTAGCTGGAAAATACATTTTCTTATCTTAAGAATGTCCAAATGGAAAATGCGCTCACAAGGCTAGCCTGGTGACACAGGTAAGTAGATCATCGAGTGACATTGCATTGGGCATGAGGGCCATGAGACTAGCTCCTCTTTAAGTTACAAAGCCCCTGTTGTACAGGATTAAGAATGTTTCAGTTTAAAATTATAGACATGTTTAGGAGAATCAAATATCTCAATTACTATTCTAAATTCAAAATATTTTTTTGTGGTTAAGAAGTCTATACATATTTGGTATTTTAATACTTGTAATGTTTAAGAGAATTGGGACTTTTGACAGCATTTTCAAATGTATGCTTAAAGATGTGTCTCTCACCAAGGCCAACTTGCCATATTCCTGCTGCCAATTCTGACTCTAAAGTCCGTGTTCTTTGCGCTGTGTAAGACAACATTTTATTTATTTTAACCTTCAATAAGTTACATTTATTAACTTTCATATAACTCTGACTTGGTTTGTTTAGAGCCCCAATACAGTCCTGTCAGTGTTGAGGCAGGGGAAAACTTTATGCTACAGAAAGAACATCAAGGCAGTGCTTTGGCACAGAGCGAAGATGGCTGAGTGTCCCAGTGATCTCTGCAGCAATTTGAGGGAAGATTCGACCAATCAACAGTGGACACTAGGGCACGAGACAAGGCAGTGTCAGGGAGACCCCAACCGTAAGGGTCCACCAGAGAGTCCTCAAGCAAGTGAGAGCTATGGTCAGGGACCAAATGCCTTCCATGGACAACTGCTGGGAGTCTACTATGTGTAGGCACGGCAGAAGGCCCTGAGGCTGCAACAAAGAATAAAAACCTTATTGACCTAAAGGAACACTAAAAACAAAGGAGACAGATAACAAGAACACAAAAATAACAGCAATTGACATGTGTTGACTGTACACTAGAGATAAGATGTTTGAAATGGTAAGCCAATATATTTTCCCTCCCTTAAAAATTGCATTGCAATGTGTCTAGCTACCCGTGGAAACAATGAACTTCAATATTTCAAGGGGAGGCAAGATACCACCTTGAATACAGAATTATTTCTGAGATTTGAGTGTGAAACTAGATTTTATTCCTGTTATTGAGGCCATGGAGACATAATGGTTTTTTAAAGCCAGGCTTTGAAAAATCTTTACTTTCCATATTAAAATAAAGGCACAGGAACTCTATGTAAATTAATTTAACTGCTACCCATAGACTGAGTAGAAAAAACAGGATTTGGAAGACATTTATAGCAGAACTGCATGGTCCAGTACAGGGGACAATTGAAGCACGTTGTTATAACATATGGTTAGTTCAATTTGAGATGTGACCTATGTTTAAAAGACTCAATATGAGTGATGCAAACTATCTCTTTAATATTTTTTATGTCAATTACGTTTTGAAATAATATTTTAGATATATTAGGTTAAATGAAATATAAACTATATTTAAATTAATTTTGTGTTTCTTTTTATCATTTTAAATGTGGTTACTAGGAAATGTTAAATTACATATGCAGCTTGAATTCATGGCTTGCATTATATTTCTGTCTGGACTATAATGAAGGGGGAGGGAGTGAATGGGCATGTCAGAGCTCTGTGCTGTCTAGGGTGACCATATCATTCATTATTCAAGTCAGGGTATTTGGAGAGTGAAAATGGGCACTGCAGACAATAATTTTGGGACAAGGGTCATGAACTGGAGCTGTCCTGAGCAATTGAAGATATGGGTCACCTTTCCAATGAATAAGGTGTCTGTGAATGCCACAGAGAAAGGGCAGGTGAGAATTGTACAAGAATTTGTTTGAGGGGGTTTGTTTTTGCTTGTGTCAAACAAACAAACATGAAGTTTTGTCCCACTTGCTTTATGCTCATTGTACTCTTGGAACAAACCTACAGCTTTCTATTTCTAAGAGGAGGATTTAAGACAAAAAATCCAGGCTGTGAGAACTTCTTGAATGGCAGGCATTATTACCAAGCATTTGGATACATTAAACCTAAGTCCATTAGAAACATACGTATAACATTTCCCTTTAAAACACAAACATGCTTAAAACTTAATGGGAAAAGTACTTGGCAGAGGGCTGGCTTTGATATTTCTAAATCTCAAGTGTTTTCATCCACATGCGCTCACATGCACATGTAGAGGATGGTCTTCACATGGAAGACCAGTTCTCCCTCCTCTGTCTGGAGAGATAGACCACCTTTCCTGCTGTCTACCCTGTGTCCCTCACTTAGGAACTGGGTCCCAAAGATCCTGAAGAGGTAAACATTAACCCTAATCTGAAATTTGGACAGTCCAAAGTAAGATGGAGGAATCTGAAACGTGAGGGGAAGTGTAGACTTTTGCAGCATCTCTCCTTAAGAGAGCTGTGGAAGTTAGGATATTGCTCTAGGGAAACACAGAGGTGGAGAAACTGGATGCTCTCAACAGCCATCTTTTGCCTTTCTTCAGGGCAGCAGAAGGGTGGCTCTAGAAGGGACTTGCTCAAAAGCCTCTCATTCCTCTGCCCTGGCTCAGGTGCTTCTGTCCCTCAGGAAGCCTTTCTGAACTGTACCAGAGGAATGGATTTCTCCCCAGAAGGCTGGGTAAAGCCTTTATCACACACTTCATCATAACAGATGGTGGCCATTGGTTCTCTTGGCTGTCCCCTCACTCCATTGAGCTCTTTCAGGGAAGGGAGGACATGTGTCCCCATCTCCAGCATCTGTCATGTCATATGGTAGCTTCTCATTAAACTTTCATATTTCTATAGTCCTTTTTATCACTGGAAAATCACTTTGACATGCAAGAAATGTAACCTGACAAAAAGCTGAAGAGTTTGGCAGATGACTAATAAATCCCCATTTTATTCATGAAGATTCTGGAAACTCTGAGATGCTGAGTGACTCTTCTGACACCATCTAGCTCGGGATTGCAGGAGTTGAGGGTAGAGCCCAGTGCTAACTCCCAGAGCTAAGAGTAGAGGCCAGCATTAACTCTAGGGATCAGGGTTTTTTGTACCTCCTCCCTCCCCACATGCACATTAAACTTGCCTATTTTATTGAATTAAACACAGGCACATCAGGCCACAGACAAGCATGTTCTGAATTTTGGATCTGGCCTTAGTTTAAAAAGAAACATGTTTTGACTCCAGTGAAGGCTGACGGGGAGAACCATGTGAAAAATAGTAAGATTTTCAGCAAGAACTTCCCAAAGAGAGCAGGTATCGCATGCCATAAGGCAGGGGTTCATGGTCTGTGGGTAGGATACCTAAGGTCCATGAATCCCCTAAGATTTGTGACAAAATCTGGTATCTATATGAATATTTCTCTGGGAGAAGGATGCAAAGCTTTATCCCTTAAAGAGAAGAAGACTCCACAAGTTAAGGTGAGAGTACCTAAGGCCTCCTTCCGCCCCTGGGCAGAGGGAAAGCTTTGCATCTCTTTGAGGATCGAGTTATTACCTTGTGGGCTAATTTCCTGCTCAAGCCCCCTCCCAGGGCCAGTGGATGCCAAGGCCTCCGAGGAGGGGTCTGTGCCACCCTCTGGCATCCTGTGTATTCACACCTCTGCGTTGCAGGCGAGCTAATCCGTCCCTTAAGCTGCTTGGCTGAGCTCCTGTGCCAGATCTGATAGGAGGATTTAACCTTTCCTTTTTCCCTTTTGGCACACACTCAATGGAATCCAAATAAAGAATTAAAGAGATTTGAAAGGGACTTTCCATTACCAAACAATTCAGTTTAAATTTCCAACCTTGCCTCTACCTCTTTTTTTTTTTCCAGGAACATGAGTGGAATTTTCCAAATTAAAGTGTCTTATTGGCCTTTGTCGCCAAGCGAACTGGGGAGGCCAGACTTTCAGGTATCACCTGGGAGCAGGAGTGCTTCCACATCTGGAAGAGGGTTTGGGCTTTTATGGCTGGAGCAGTGCATGCCCTGGTGTCATGGAATGCTTCGCATATTTTGCAATCCATCCTGCCCTCTCCCAGTGCTGAGGCCTTGCTCCTGGGTGCTCACAGGACATAAATCCAACAAGTCTTCCCCACACAGCTAAGGGGTCAGAAATTGCCCTGAAACCTAAGGGTAATAACAGTAGCTAGAATTTACTGGGAATCTATTTGTGCCAAGTATTATGCAGGCTCAACAATACTAAGAGGTAGGTCCAACATTTTTTTCCCATTTGATACAAGAGGATACTGAGGCACAGAATTAAAAGACATCTCCAAGTTCTCATAGACAGGATGTAGAAGAACCAGAACACAAATGTAGGCCACCTGACTCAAGAGCCAGAAGAGAGTGCCCAGAGTGGAGAGGAAGCCTAGCACAGGGCCTGGAGCATGCAAAGGAATCACCAAATTTTACTTAGGATGATGAGGAGGAAAAGGAATCAGAATCAGAAAACCAATGCATATTATATATCTAAGTTTTAAAAACAACATTTGTTTCTTCTTACCTTGATTATAAAATAATAACCCATGTTTGTGATAACAACTTTGGAGTTACTCCCCCAAAGATATAAGACAGTTCTTTCAAACATACTAAGAAAAGTTAATTCCTAGGCTATTCAAAGAGATCTAGAGGCTGGATAGAAATATTTAATATTCTTTGTAATAACAGTGCTAACATTTATTGAGTGCTTACCAAATGTCAGTTATTGTTCTTAGCTCTTTACCTATGTTACCTCTTGTCATTCTGCCAGTAGTCCTATGAAGTACTTACTATTATTATCCTCCTTTTATAGATAAGGTAAGTAGCTGTGCCTGGCATCATGCACAGCTGGTGAGTGACAGAGCCAGGTTTCAAATCCACAGAGGCTGGCCCCAGAGCCCACACTTACAGTCACTCATCCACACCTTTATGTGCCAGGGGTTTGTGAGTCCCTACTTTTGTGGTGCTTTTTCTCCATGCCTGTTTAGTTGATTAAGGTAGCTACATATGTCAATCTCTGTATAGGATCTGGAAATAGCAGAATATGTGTTTGCAAGGACACTGAAACAGAAATTAAAAGCAACTTTTAGCTAAGACAGAGGGCAAGAGATGACAGATGCATACAACACAAAGGGGAGTGACTGAGAGTTATTCCTGCCTTGTGGAAATCAGCTCCATCCTGACTATGCCCCCAAGTAGGAGATCCTCTATCAACATTTGCTGAATAAATGAAGGAATGGCCAGTGTAGATGGTTGCAATTAATGAGAGTAGAATATGGTAAAGACCTTTAAATAAGTGGTAGTTTCTGTCATTGTTATTCAGTTTCAACAGCTTTCTGAGAAGGTATATTTGGAAAGTATTTTTCAGAGCAGTGGTTCATAGCAGACTGGTACAATCACAAACAAAAATAACAGGAGCAACCGGTAAATCTGAAGACTGTTGGATGGTAATTAGGTAATTAGTCAGGTGCCTCCCTGTTGCACTGTCTGGGTCATCAAGTGTTGAGTATTGGTTTGAAATGCATCTCTGTACTTCCCTGATAATTACAGTCCCAGGCAAAACCCGTCAGAACAACAAGGCGTCATTTGTCTTTCAGAGTTAATTCTTACTGACATTGCTCTTCTTGAGGTTGCATTTTACATCATTATGACAGAAATAAGTAAGTGCTGCTGTGGCTAGAGGACAAGTTGGGAACAGACCAACAGAGCTGGCCACGGGTCTGGGTCTGGGACACTTCTTTCCGGGAGTGTGACATCAGTCGAGTTACCGAACTTTTTAGAAGCAGTTCTTATTTTCACTCAATAACTTATTTATTGAAGAAATAGATGGATTGATAGAAAAAAAGTTCTCTTCCTCTTTCAGGGTTGATGTAGTGAGCAAATGCAAGACTGTGCATGGAAAGGCTGTCCAAGTAGAGTCCCCAGTCAATGTTACAGCCAAAGAGAACTCTGTTCCTTGTCATTTTGTGCTCATGTCAATGTGTCCATGGTCATGTCATCCCTTCTTTAGGGATGTCTGGAGTCTGGTGGAGTAGCCCCTAAATATCAACAGACATAGAGAAGGAGCAGTCTCCATTCCAGAGGTATTCTTTTCCAGTCATTGAATAACTGCTAGATAGAACAGCTTCTTTCTTTAATAACCCACCAAGCAGGTTATAAAATACATGTTTATGAATTCCTCTCAGGCTGAATTCCAACCAGCTGTTAGAGAGGATTTTAAAAGCATGTGCATATTGTATCATGGCTGTTAAACTGAATGTTTGCTACTATTATTCAGTCTGCTAAAAATTGCCTTTTAATTTAATAATATGATGAAAGCCGAAAAATAAATGACATGGCTTATTATATAAAGTCTGTTCCAACCCACCCACTCCACAGATTCCCTCCTTATTTGGAGGCCTTTCATATTCTAGGTATATTGTTGAATCTTATACACCCACAGCCTCTTAGAGACCTTGTTACAATACAGCTGTATAAGGCCCCTAAGAGAGCTCTGTAACTCTAGACTTTATCAAGAAAAGTTAACTGCTATAATTATAAAAAGGTCCTTTTCCTAACTATTTAGAAAGCATGAATCTGATAATTGCATTAGAGTAGTCTTTCACAGAGATATATTATGCATAAGTAAGATCTCTATAAACATTTATTTATTGGTTGATATATAGTAGAAGATACAGCTAATATTTTTCAAAGGCTAATACATGCAGGGCTCAGGGTCAAATGCTCTACATGTAGGTGTTAGGTATCTATTGCTGCATATGAAATCACCACAACTCATCGGTTTTAAACCATGCATATCTATTATGCTTCTGTGGGTCAGGAGTCTGAGCTGAGTCCTCTGTTCAGGGGCTCACAAGGCTACAATCAAAGCGTCAGCTGGGCTGCATTCTCATCCTGCAACTCAACCAGGGAAGAATCTTCTTCAAGATCCCTCAGGCTATTTCCTTGTGGCTTCACGACTGAAGGCCCTGGTCTCCTATGGACGGCCAGCTGGAGGCTGCCTCAGCTCCCAGGGGTGGCCTGCAGTTCTCTGCCATCTGACCACTACATAGCAGTTCATAACACAACATTTGTTTCATTGAGGCCAGCAGGGGAATCTTTCTCTCTGCTTTGCTAAAACAAAGCTTTATATAATGGAACTTAACCACAGGAGTGACAGCCCATTGTGTTTGACATATTCTATTTGTTAGAAGCAAATCACTGGTTCCTCCCACACTCAGGGGGAGGGGGTTATCAGGGCATGATACCAGAGGGAAGAGAACATGGGGACATTGTAGAATTCTATGCCAAAATGCATAACCTCATTAAATCATCACAATAGCCCTAGGAGGCATATTCTATAATTGTTACATATTAGCATATGGAGACAAGGAGGCAGGGGCAGCTTAGACACCAAGATAACCCACCCAGATAAATATGCCAGTGCAACTGTTTGGACCCCTGTGTTTGATTGTAAAACTTGGGGCCTTAATTACCTGCTTTCAGACCACATCTGTGCCTCTGCTTTAAATCATGGAATGAAGATCTGTTATTCATGTATGGTGGACTCTTTTCCAACACATACATTTTCTCTTTTTATCCTGACATGAACTCCACTAGAAAGCTATTATGATCTCTGTTTCATAGAAGGGAAAACTTATGCTCAGAAAAGTTATTTCATTGTGCTTTTTGGCAAGTTACTTAACCTCTCTGAGCTTCATCCTACTCATCTTTTAAAGGGGAGGGTAACAGTAACTATTTCACAGGATTGTTGTGCGGATTAAGTGAGGTAATACAGGCATGCCATTTAGCAGAGTGTCTGGCTCAGACTGTTAGCTCAATAAATGCTAATCAGCATTAAGACTGGTAAAATTTTCCTAAGTCTCCATCTTTAAAGATTTAAAATTTAACAATGTGAGAGTGGAACAAAACAGTTGTTTTTAAGAACCTGTATTTCCTCCACCTCTAGCAGATAATAGAGAAATTTTCTATGCCTGCCATTCTGCTCCTGATAGCTTTTCATTTCAGGTCTATTTTTCTTAGCTAGTCCCACAAAGGCCTCTGAGAAGTTAGCCAAAACCAGGATGGGTTTCCCTGCCATCATATGTCCCCAGTGTTCCCACGGGGACATTTAGGCCTCTGTGTTCCCATCTTCGGTCACTACCTCTTCTTCCCTCCTGTTTTCTTTCCATCTTCCCCACTGAAGCCTGGGAGCTAGGCTATAGGTCTTCATCTCTGTTCCTTACTTTCCCTCCAGCTGGACTTGATCAGCACCCAGAGAACCCAGTCCCTCAGTCCAAGGTGTTCTAATTGGTGGATGATCCCACCCATGGGAGACTAGCCAGCCCCATGCTAGTCTCTCCAGAGGCAGATAAGAATCAGTACCAGCCTCTCTCCTCCAAGTCCAAGGAAGGTGAAACAAGGAAATGTTATACAAGTATGGAAAATTCTCTAGGAGCTTTCCTGAGGTTAACAAGGCATTGGAAGCCAGGAACTGGTGACAGTATAGATTTCTAGAAAAGGCATTATTTTTGCATTGGACCAGGCTGGTCTCCAACTCCAGCTCTGCCTTTTGCTAGCTGTGTGAACTTGTTTAAGAAATTGCTTAATCTCTCTGAGCCTCAATTTTCTTACCCGTGAGAGAAGGATAATAGTAATTCCTTCCTCAAATATTGTTTTGATACTTAAATGATGAAATCATACAGTTAAGGTGTATGATAAACAGAAAAGGGCTTTGAAAATGTGAATTAAGATACAAGACTGAGATAAACTGCAGAAAAAACAAACAATTGAGAAAATCTTAACCTTGATGAAAACGCATGGAATTTTCATTTTATCCCCAGGCAATTATCACCTCATCAAATTTTCTTTTCCAATGTAAATTCTTTAAAAATTGTGATCACTCCATGGATATGTGATTTCTAAGCATGGAAAAACTTGCTATAAAACCATGAACCATCTATCATCATCATCATTATTATTATTTTATATTAGGAGGCAGGAGAATGATGTTGTGTGATGTGAAACACTCCCCCCATCTGGAGGTATAATTTCTATCTTCCAATAATAGCTTCAGCTGTGGCTATTAAAATCTGAGTGTGTATTAGGAGTGTCATTGGGATTCCAAGAGAACAGAAAACATTTTAAGTGCCTTACATTTAACCAATTGCAACAACCTATGACAGAAAGTCTACCCTTAAAAAGAAGACTCTTGTGGATAATTAGTTAGAATATGAAAATCTAGTAATGCAATTTGTGGGACGAATTCAGTATGGCAAACCTTTACTTGATTTTGGAGAGCAAATTAAGTTAGTGTTGTCCATTATGTCATTGTGTCAAAAAACTGAATTTGGCTAAATCCCACCCTATTTTCTATGGGCCAACAATAGATGGGCCAAATGCATGTTTTGTTTTGTTTTGATTTGGTCCTATTCCAAAAAAAATTTTTTCTTCTGATCAGATTTTTTTGTTAGTTCTGGTTTTATGGAGTTTTTCATCAAATATTTTAACTGTTCATTTAACAGAATGTAATTTTTCTTCCATCTTTGGCACAAATGCCAAAAAATTAATTTTGTTTAAATTACTCATTTCCCCAACCCTCAACCCCCTTATAAAGAAAATAGAATAATACAAACTCAAGTGGAGAAAAATGAAGACTGATAATGCTCACCTGTGGAGAAAATATAAGAATACCCACAGTTGTACCTTTTAAAACTGGGTTAATGAAAGGATGAGGGATATTTTGTTTTGTTCTAATTTATATCTAACTCACATGCTGTTTGATGAATTAAAGTGGTTTAATGAGAGCTCGATCTGAGGTAGAAAAATTTGTCTCATTGAAGAAGTCACCCAGGGAAATCAGGACATGACTGAAAATTTGGACCATCTTGGCAACAGGTAAGGGGATTCCTTGATCTTTGCATATAAGAGACAATTGAGAGTTAGGCAAGGAATCTGTACTATTCTACTCTAATGAGAAAGTTGGGGGAAAGTTTAGAATCTCAACTGTATAGGGAGAGAACAAGAAAGATATTTAACCTCTTTAATTCAAGAAATTTTCCTGACATACTGTCTTCCACAAAGAAGTCTCAAATTGTCAACTTTTTAATTTTTCAAGAAAATATAGCAAAGGCTAGCTGAAGGCAGAATGGGATGAGGCAGATACATTGATAATTAACTATGGGTACTCGGATACTTAACTATGTGCTGAGAGTGTCTATTAAGCACTCTAAAAGCACATCTTATTTACTCCTCAAAATTATCCTGTTTGGCAATAGGAGGAAGGTAGTTTCAAATTAAAACACATTAAAAATATAAAATTGTGTTTCAATTTTAATGATAGGAAACATAAACCAGGCAGGTAAAAAGTGCTGTGCAAGGTGACAGGGCTAAGAAGCAACAGCATTTAACACCAGTCCTTCCTGGCTTCGGGGACCTGGCTCTTAACCAATATTTTATATGTACTCCTAATGCATTTAAATCTGCTTTGTCTCATTAGGAAAAGAACAACATTCAGCTTCACTCTCCTTTATGTAGATTGTTTTTTTTATGTAGACCCATAGCTTATGTCATGTGAACATTGTAATTTTCTAAAATCTGGTATTTCCCACTTGAGTCTTTTTCTACTGGCTACCAAAGCCATTTCAATAATATAAAATTAACTATTTCTTCCAGGTCTCTGATTTGCATTTTACTTATTCAGCTGCTCTTCTGCAAGATTTCAGTGTTATTACAGAATATTTTGTTTTTTCCTTTATAATTGTAAGCATCTAAATTTTTTAGAGGCAAAGATTCTTATATTTATCACTCACTGAGCTATCTTCTTGTCTCTCAGCACCAGATGCATCCTTCTGTATTTGTTCTCCTAATGTTGGGGCTGGGAACCTGAAAACTATATTTTTGGTATACCAGCTGTTAGGATCTACCAATAAAGAGTGCTAGAGCAAGACTTGAAGGCAGAACAGGGCAGAAGGAGTTAGCTCTTTGTATTTGCTTGTTATTCCTTTCCATGTGGACTCAGCCAAGGATCTCCACTCCCATAGCAGTAATAGACAGTGTCCCCCACCTCTAAGAATGGCAGCTTCTTCCTGCAGTTACTATCTGGGTTACCACTGTTACCTTTCTTTTTTTCTCAGTTCTCTAGCATTTATTAAAATTGTCCCTAATATTAAATTTTCTCTGTTGAAATACCTAGTATGATTTCTATTTTCCTGATTGCGCCTTAACTGAGCCTCTCTGAGACTCATTTCTCCTGTTATCCTTTTCAGAACCTGTAATAAATTACAGTTGGAGCACTATGTATGTACTCTATGGACTACTTTGACAGAGTAGATTTTTGAATGTAACAAGATAAGTCAACTTGAGTGGTAATATATTTTGGGAAATCAGTTCACTACAAATTGTGACTGTAAACATTGTACTG
>CAUYRT010077316.1:0-14548 GCA_963574885.1 Lepilemur ruficaudatus
AAGAATTATTGTTTTATAAGAGTAGTTCTAGGGGGAAAAAATTATTGCAGGTATTTCTAAGGCTAATTTCCATAACCAGATTATAAAGCTCCCCAGGATAAAGACATGACAGAGAGATATAGAGACACAGACAATCATTTCAATTGATTTACCCAGCCCAAAATTTTAATAGTGTTGAGGTTAAGAAATCCTGGACTAAAAAGAGCCAACACAGTACTCCCCACATATAAAAGGCTCAATGTATAACTGCCGAATAAATGAATGAATGATATTCAGTCAATTCTATAAACACTATCAAACAGTTATAGCTATCCTCTGGGTTTTATCACTAGTTATTATTACCCTGGGATACTTCATTACTCTGGGCCTTGGTCCCTTATCTGTCACATTAGGAGAGTTAGATTAAATGATTTCAGCTTAAATATTCTGGAGGTGAGCAGAGCATAAATAAGAAATTGATTACTTAAAGTGCAAACATGGTTATTTCTCTGATGGTGCTCTACATAAGCTTTTCCTAGGCACACCTACCACGAGAAACACTCCAGAGGGACGGCCACTTGTGGTGTGGCCCTGCCAGCTGACAAACGACCCCTGATGCAACAAGGCGGGAATTTTAAGAAATCTCTACTATTGCACTTTCAACTACTGCTATCTTAGCTGTTCCTTTGTCCTATTTAGTTTGGGGTTATAGTCTCCAATGACAAAATCCCATTCTCAAAATTTCACATCAACTGATGAGGACAATAAAAGGCTTAAAGGAAGAAGAGAAAGAGCCAAATGTTGCTGGCATTAAAAATTGTCTGCTTGTGGGGCAAACATGATAACCACGAGGGAAGGCTGGGCGGTGGTGCTACTATTAATACTTAGCCACTTTCAAGTCACATGGCTTAAGCCACAAACGTAAGAGTAAATCTAAATTTTATTCATGAAAATATACTTTTTCTTTTCATTTTAGTCTACCATGTAGTTTTAGCATTCGGTGAATGCTGATGTTTCATTATCTGTCACTGTTGCTTGATAATCAAGAAGTCCCTCTGTCACAGCTCATAAACATGACAAGAACACTTGTGAAATGCAGTCCGTATAGCTGAGTCACTGTTTTCTTGCCTCCTGTGAAGTTACCAAGTCACCACTCCCACAGCTCACAAAAGTCTAGACTATGTTTGCAATTGAGCCAACTAAGCAAGGGCTGGTCATACCTTACACTATTAAATTTAAATATCCCAAGAATTATTTGGCAGAATACATTCAGATACCTCCAGAATGTGGAAGTGGGGATGACGAAAAATTTTCCATTACTTTATTTTCACTAGAAGACAACCATTCTAAAATTCAATATCCTCACTCTCAAACAATGCTTAATCCTTTCTTACATTTGCAAAGAACAGTAAAGAAAAAATAAAATAGCCATTGGTTAGTAAAATGCGGGCTTGATTTCAGGCATGAGGTAATTCATTATTTCTCAAGAAACAGTGAATAAATTTTTTTGATGATGATCTTGATCCAGTTTTGAGACTTAATCCAGTTATGAAAATAAATAACAATAGAGAAAAGCTAAAATAAATGTTTCTATCAATTGTGTATGCTGCTTGACTTGAGAAATAGGGTTAATCTTTATAAAGGAATTTATCAATTAGGATTAGCAAAAGTAGTTCCTGAAAGCTTAGTTTTATGGTCACAAAAAATTCAAAATAAATTATTACTAATATTTTTATTATTCTTTTTTCCTAATTAACACACCAATCAATTAAAGTTGAATTTTAGGTGTCATAATTTCCATAGATTTAAATAAATCTCCAAATGCAACATTTCCTCAGAGGAAATTCAATTTTATATTAAAGGAATTAACTTGAAAATTTCCTTTCAATTAATTAAATTAAGGTAAGGAGCTGTCTTGTTTGTCAGTCATTTGTGATTCTAAGTTTCTTCTCACCTTAATTTTTATTTATGGCTTTTTGGTCACTCGCTGCAGCTAAATAAATAAAAAGGAAAATTTTAACCCAACTTAATCTATTTTGTAAATTATTAACAATACTTGAAAATTAATTAGAAAGTTCGTTTTAACACAATGGCTAAGAAGAGGGATCATCTATTTGTTCTTTCCTATGCTCTGAATATTTTCTCTCCGTATCATGAAGTCCCACACTAACCACAGACTAGAAACATTTAATGAAATTAATTTACAATAACATAAAGCTGAAATTTAAAACACTGAGACTCAAAAACCCTAATTCAATATCAAAAAGAAACACACACACATACTCCTAAATGTTTCTCTGAGTAAGGATTCTGTCATTTCTCATAAAATGATCCTTCAACTCTCCATGGAAGTCACGTTATTCAAATGCTCCTGGTATTCTGGTAAATACATGATGAGCACCAGAAGGGAAACCCAAGGTGAAGGAAATAACTTACAAGTTCTTTTAGTTTCTTGTAAAATCGAAGTATGCCACATGTTGACCACCTGTTCCCCATCTCCACTGAGGAAACAACAGAGGCAATGGACTGAATCTGAGATATTTAGGTTGGTCACAGGGAAGATTTTTTAAACTATTTAGTATATCGGATTATACTTGTAGACATGAGGTAATAACATTTAACAAACGTGACCAAATGAGCCAGGGATCTTCTTCCCGAGAGTTCAGCCGCATTATATGTGGGAAACCAGGAAGAAAATACGCTGCTGTTTTAAGAGACAGGGAGCACTCAATAGCTATTGCATTTGGGAATTATGATTTCTGACTAGAAATCTGACATGTTCTTTTAAGACTTTTCTAGAAGCATCTGTAAGGTCTTCTTTATAAATGCCATTATCTTCTTTGGTTCTAAACAGAAATCATATATGATCAGTTTCATTTGTATTTATGAGAATGGCTTCTTTTAATCCTACTCTCTAACCATAGGCTTAAAACTTGAAATTTTACAGCACGAATTATAGATAAGAGCATCACTTTTTAGAACTGGACTTAGTATAACACAACTGATAAGTAGTACACACAATATTTAAGAAGCAAACTGCCATTGGTTATAATGTGATCCACATCTGGAGCCACCAAAGTATCTGGTAATACAAACTTTTGTATTTCAAAATCAGTGCAATGATTTAGGGCTTTGTTGTCCCCCAGCTAAACTATTTTAATTAACACCTACCTGGTCTTCCAGCAGGTCTTGGTCCCTCTCCCTATTCATTAT
Organism: Lepilemur ruficaudatus; assembly: GCA_963574885.1. Lineage (NCBI taxonomy): Eukaryota > Metazoa > Chordata > Mammalia > Primates > Lepilemuridae > Lepilemur > Lepilemur ruficaudatus. The sequence goes on from CAUYRT010077316.1 coordinate 3,193, forward strand.
CCATATTTTAGTTAGAATCATTCATTTGAAATACAGTTTTTACTGTCCTATTTCCCTCTGTTAAGAGTTACCCAAGGTAACTGAATGAACCTCTTAGCAAACAAACAAGGCTTTCCATAAATGTAGTACTTCCGTATCTTTTTGGTCTCCTCTCTAACATTTCCAACTTCATATTTTATGTTTTTAGCAATACCATGAGTTTGAAGTTTCCCACATACCATTACAGTCTTCTGCCCACTTTCCCTCTGGTGTTTGCTGTGCCTGAGTGACCCTCTTTCACCTGGCGAGCTCTCACTCATCCCACAAACTCGCCTCAGGCATTACCTTTTCAGAGACTGGACTTCCACCTTAGAACAAGTCCCTTTTGTGTTCCCAAAGCACTTTGTACCTCTACCTTAGCATTTACTATCTTACAGATGTAAACTATCTTCTGTATTGCACCCGTCAATAGTTGATGACTGAGTCATTTCCTGTGACTTATTCACCTCTGAACCTCCAGGATCTTAAGGAAAAAAAAGTCTACTAGGTTTGTAGCGGCTTAATAAAATTTTCAGACTGAACAATATGAAGACTATACAAAGACAGGAGCACCTGGCGGGTGAGAAGGAGGAGAGACAAAGAAAAGATATAAGGAGCTGTCTGTGGGCCACACAGACCTTCGTTCCTGATTCTTCTGGGAATAAAAGTCCTATGAAATATTGGCTTTGGAACTCAGACAAAGCCATGTTTTTGGTAATGCTTCCTGTTTTGGAAGTAATGCTTACTCTCCTCAACTGTCTCATACACCTCAGAAGAATCACATGCTCAGTTTGTCCAGAAAATCACCAAAAAGCCAAAAACTATGTGTGGATAAGGGAAGACATCCCCTACTCATCTGCCTCAAAACACAGAGTGAACACAACATGGCCCTTTGGAGAGACCATCGGTAATGGCGTGGCATGGCTGTGAAACAGGTGTAGTGTCCACGACTTGCAGGTCTTCCTCAAAACATATAGTCACCTCCACCCTCTCGAGGGCAATTCTAAATACTAGATTATTTTAGCTAGAGTCTTTGATAATAACAGAATAGTCCATTGTTTAGCCATAAGGAATAAAACCTGTGAGAATAAAACCTACCTAAAATTAATAAACTATAATATTTATCCCTGCCATGAGCACAGAGCACACATTATTCAGGCAGCATCTTAAAATTTTTTATTTTAAAAACAATTAATCTGCCTCATTCATTTAATAAGATATTGCTTGAAAAAGTTATGTTTATGCTACATAATATAACAGATTATGAGCCCAGCCATTAATGATAGTTAAACAATAGTCTGATTCCAACTTCTGATTCCACCACTTAATATCTATGAGGTCCTTAAAATGTTTATTTCTCAGTTTTCTTCATCAGTTCCAGAGGAATAATAATAGTGCTTATCTAATAAAATTCTTAAAAGGAATAAATGAGGTAACATCTTCTAAATTACTTAGTACATTTCTTGGCACATAATAGATACTTAATCTTCAGGGAATATTAGGATAATACAGAAAGCCATCAAGAAACAAGTAAACCATGAAAGGAAACAAATATAACAGAACTTCTGAAAGATCACTGGGGCCTGGAAGAGTTTGGGGAAGTCAAACTCCAAGAGTCCTGAGCTGGCTAAGGGGGCTGAATAAGTGTTAGACCATGAAAGGATATCTCCAGAAACAGAAACATAGACCTTCAAAAGATGTGGCTACATAAGGAAAATCTACTCCCAGATTCCTCAGAATTGCCATCATCTGGATGCCTGCTCTGTTCCACGGTTCCTCTAAGTCTTGGCTATTGACCTTCCCTTAGCTTTTGTGTCTTATTTGTGTATTTGTTCTTTGATATCTCATTCTTTTCCTAACTCTACTTATGACACAGAACACCAACCCGTTAGCCTGCCTACTGTAGTAAAGTCCAAAAAGCTGGCCTTGGATAGCTGGCACCGTGATCTAGATCCAAGAAACTGGGACTCTAAGTAATAGTTAGGACTTGGAAAGGTGAACAAGAAGGGTCAAGAATTAAGTCCAGGATATAAGAAAACCAGCATGAGCACGTGAATGAACAAAGCATACCACCACAAGTAAAAAGAGACTACAGAGAGCATAGAAAATATGTCAGTACTACTCCGCCTTTCATCTTTCAGAGAAAAATAGTCTCCCATCTTTAAACATCTGTAGGCTAATAGAAAAAAAAAAAAAGCACTGAGTTAAATCAGAAAACCAGGGTGTAGATGAGACCACCTATCAAACGTGCTAAGACAGGGAAAGTCATTTAACCTCTTTGTCTTAGTCCGTTTGTGCTGCTATAACAGAATACTGCAGGCTTGGTAATTTATAAAGAACAGAAATTTCTTACAGTTTGGGAGGGTAGAAGTCCAAGATCAAGGCACTGTCAGTTTTGGCCTCTGGTGAGGACTGCTCCCTGCTTCCAAGATGGCGCCTTGATGCCGCATCTTCTGGAGGGGAGGAACTCTGTGTCCTCACATGGCAGAAGGGATGAAAGGACAAAAAAGAGATGTACTCCTTTTGTCAAGCCCTTTTATTATGGCATTAATCCATTCATGAAGGTGGAACCCTCATGACCTAAACACCTTCCAAAAGATCTCATCACCCAACACTGTTGTTGGGGATTAAATTTCCAACAGAAGAATTTTGAGAGGCACATTCAGACCATAGCACTCTTTGATCTTAATTCTCTTCATTTGTAAGAAAAAGAATTACAACCATTTTGTCCAACACATTGAACCACCTTAGTGATTCATTGAGTATCTACTGAACACTTATCCTGTCCTCTGACTGGGCTATTTAAGACATGACGCTCGTCCCAAAGAACTTATCCTTAATTAAAGGAGAGAACAGAGCACCTAAATATCTACAACGTGATTTACTATATGTATTATAGTAAATGCCACAAGAGGAATTTCGACAAAGTGCTTTGGAACTTAGAGGATGAGAGATTAGCTTCTGTGTAGTGATGCTGAGGCCTTACTAGGAAACAAATGAGAAAATACATGCAAAAGCAGCATATTCTAATGCACTGTAACAACAAGGTGATGTTGGAACCATACCACCATCCCTACGACCATCCCCACCGTTACTTCACCAACACCCTTCCACCCATCTGGAAGAAAGTGCTCTTGTTTCTTCTGCAGTGTTACATGTTTCCCAAGACCCGTATTATAACCCTCTTCCTCTATAAAGAGTATTAACATCAATTATTTTTATGACTTTAAAAGGTAAATTACCTGGAACAAGTTGTTATTTTAAGACTTTTTTAATAAAAATGGGAAATAGGTTTCCTTTCAATAACAACATAATTTTAAATGTCATAAAATGAATAGTAATTTACTTTTTTCCACATGCACTTGAAATACAGGTAGTCCCCAGGTTATAGCTAAGATATGTTCTGAGAACATTTTTAGGTCAGATCTGCATGTAACTCAGATTCCTACTGAACAATGTGTAAATAGTAATAATACCAATAACAATCACAATACTGTAATGGCTCATATATGGTCACAATAATGTAATACTGTAATGATAATAATACCCCTGTATTGTAATAATAAATTATAGAAACTACTGTGTTCTTTCTTTCAATTCAAACAAACAGAACATAAAAACAAACTCATACAAAAAGTTAGGAGAAATTTCAAAAAAGAGTATTAAAGGTTAATGCTCATCTAATGTTGCATCAGTGTCTTGTGATTCTGTGTTCTTGTGTTTCTACCAGCTGCTCCTCTGCTTATGAGACGAGCCACAAGCGTAAAGAAGTTGCACCAATGAACTGCTAACGCCACGCAGATTTGTTTACATGCACCGAAGAAACTAGTTCCCGAATTATTAATTGAATAATTTAACTGTAAATTATCCTTATGGGGAGCCTATTTGCAAGTGCAGAACAACCTAAGTCGGGTCGTCCCTAACCCAGGGACTCCCTGTATATCTTAGTAACTGACCGAAGACTTTTACAGCAGAAAGGAAAAGGAATATACACATAGACCCAAATGCATACACATATCCCACACACATACACATCCTTACACCCCTCACTTTGTTTTAGGTCAACTATTCTATTCTTCCCCATGCAACACTTTACAAATCCCACTTTTCTCTAACATAAAAGTCTAAATCCTCATTTTGGCACTCTGCAAGGAACAAAATTATCATTTACTGACAAGCAGTAGCAGTTTTTTCAGGGCCTGGGGATACACGTCAAGCTAAATTATGGAAAAGCATTTAACAACAACACAAAAAAGCAAGGCTGTTTTTCATGGCACTCAAAGACATTGAAGCTGTAAATGATGTTTGGGGCATTATGCTCCATGGCCAATTGTACCTTCTTATCTGAAATGCTTACTTATCTCTGTGTATTTACCCTTTCACCATGAGGAAGATTCTACCACTCTGAAACAGCAACAGCCTTTAGAAAAAAAAAATGGAACAATTTTTAAATAAAATGTAGGGCTTGAGGGGGTGACAATGAGCATTCTGATAAATGGCCTTGTTGTCAGATGGGGTCTCCAGAAGCAGGATGGGACAGAGGTGGAGACTGAACTGTTACACAGGGAGGCAAAGCCTAGGTTCCCTCAGCAGGGGGCTCTGGAGCTAGAACTGTCTGTGAGAATTGTCCTGTAGTAAGTCTAAACGCCTGGGTGTTTCTACTCCTGCCCCTGTCAACCACAAGATGCAGCTGCCCGAGTTGCCTGCCTCAGGAGAGAGGTGCCCTCGGGTAGGTGTCTCTTCCATGGCTGAGGTAAGCCCAGGCTGCCTGCCAACTACAGCACCCCTAGTAGGCAGCGGGGGCCACAAGCCCATCCCGAAGGGGGATATGGGGGATATCTCTGTGTCCATCACTTAATTTCACACAATTGTATCACATGACGGCTCACATCTTGGTCAGATGAATGCTTCAAACGAACCAATGAGGATTACCATTCAAGTACCTCAGGGATTTTCAAAGAAGAAAGGCCCAGAGAAATTATCTAACCACCTCATTTCAAAGTATAGAATATGAAGATTAAACGGTTCATGTAGTTTGGATGAAGGTTATAAGAGGGATCCATAAATATCCGCTGGGTTATCACAGGGAACAGCATCAGGCTGCACGGTTAGTTCCACACAGGAGCCGGCCTGAGGAAGGGAAGTCACAGAGAACAAGAGCTGAACTTCAGCTGAGCATGGACTGAACATTTCAAGAGCCAGGATGACCCCACTCATCAGTGAGTGCATCTCCAGTACCCAGCACAGCACTGGGCCCACAGCAGGGATGACAACACACTCAAAAAAGAACTTTCACACAAGCTGCAAACAGATGAATGGATGGCCTTGGAAGTACTTTCTCCCACACTGGCCAATGCAGAAAACAGGGCTATCATTATCTGAAGTGGCTGTGAAGAGCTTCACAGGTCAGGCAGGCAGGTAGTTGGACTACATGTTAGTTGACAACTCCCTCATTTGGGAAATTCTATGATGCAGACTCGCAGGTCTCATGTTTCCAGTTAGTGTTTTTCTTTATAAACTACCCACCTTAACAAAGCACGGAAAGAGACCACCTCCATTTTAAATCAAATACTGGTCAACATAAAGTCTAAACTTAATTCAGCATTCCTCCCACTATATTTGATTTCTTCTCAAAGAAGTAAAATGGCTACTGGAATCTTGTAAATACTTACAGTCTTGTTGTTAAATTTGGTTTTAAGTAGGTCAGCTAGTAAAAAGATGCACTGTTGAAGAGTTGTTTCTTGAGATCAACTTGTACATGCAATACACCAATTATTGCAATAATATGCAATGCCCAAACAGTAACATGGGCTTCACTGTGCTAAGAAAAATCAGTCCACAAACAAAAGCTGATTCTTTCTGATTATTATAAAAATTAGAAGGAATAAAAAGCTACTTCCAAGCCTTGTGATAATTTCTAAACCAAGAGATAACAAAAGGGAGGATTTTTCTAAATAACCATAGCTTACAAAATTAAGCAATCAGAGAATCCTAGAGTTTGTAGAAAACTAAAAGAAGGTAATTTAGTCCAAGTCTATAAAGAAATGTATTAGTATTATTCCATATTCCCCACAGATTGTTAATCAGCATCTTCAGGAACTTTTTTCCGTCACAGTTTTTCAAGGAAATCTGTTCCCTATATGATAGCTACAGTTTTAGATTCAAACAGATGAGTTAAATGCTTGTTTTGAAAATGGACAAGCTAGAAAATAATAACAACTATCAATTGGACAATACTTCAGATTTCACAAAACATTTCACACTACAAATTTCATTTGAGTCTCTCAAAATCTAAAGAGAGGGCTAGGTACCATATCCTTTGATAGTGACTTGTCCAAGATACCCAATTACAAAGTCACAGAATCAAAAATGTGATTTAGGTGACCTCAGCCACCTAAAGATCTGAGTCCATACAAGAGATGGCATCCACTGAAAGAGGTAAATAAAGCTCAACTTGTCTTCTTGGCTTTAAACTTACCTTATTGAAAATTGCTTAGGACACAATGCTGTTAGAAACAGTACACTTACTTATTTTCCCAAAGGATGCACTTAGTTCTTTTCGTGAAAATTTGAAAAGGATTTACATTTTGTAATGTGAACTGTCTACGTACATTTATAATTTCATGTTGGTTCCAGTCATCTTATTCTAAAATATTTTATTATTAATTCTTACAGTTGTACTTATGCATGTGCAAAATTATAAAAATTCAATCTGAAGTTAACCTGACAATTATAATATTTTGATAATGATCCTTTTTGTTTCTTAAAATTGGCAGAAGTGTTTATAATATACAATAAATCAATGACAAAACATGTTAAAGAACTTTTCAGAAATATAATGTTGCAAAAACACTTATGAATTAGACTTTAGAACCAATTTCAAATTTACATAGACACATGCTCAAAAGCAAATAAATGGTTTTTAAAGTGAAAGCTAGGATAACAAGCATCTGACATCCCAGTGAATATAATGGGATTGATTTAAACTGATTCCATGACAAATGGAATTTGACTCTTTGCTTTCACAATTCTTAAGGCAGCAGAGCAAGTGCTAGATAAATAACCTAAGGAAATTATTGACAGGAAAGACTCTGTAAGGTGCCACAGAAAATCAACTCAGTATAACATAACCGATACACTTAACTCCCTAAACTTTCTGCCTTCAATGAGATACCCAATGGAGGGCCCAATCTTTTGACTGTTTAACTTAATTTGCCACATGTCCTGCCGGGCATAAAAGGAAAGTGGCTGTTAACTTCCCTCAAGCTAATGTCACAGGGCATAGCAGAGGAGCAAGGGCTTTGGAGTCAGATCAGAATCCACATGCCAACTCCATATTTAATAAATACCATCTCACCCACCAAACCAGGCCATCTCTGAATGCTGCCAGTTCTAACCTGGCTACTAGGTAAGTATCACATGCTCAGTGAGGAAGGAAAAGTGTTCTGAGGTAAGGTGCTCCCTGCTCCCACAACTCAGGCTTAGGGAGGAGCACGCAGGGACAACTGGCCGGATTTAAATCTGCAAGGACACTCATCCAAATAATACTCAATCCAAATGTTTCCTATTTTCACTGTCATGTGATCACCTAGGCTCTCTATCTACTTTGGCATTTTTTAAGATTCCCTGTTTTCAGCATTCTTTCTAGGGTGGGGCCTTGAAGTAGAACTCAGTCCCCTTTGTCCCAAAAAAAATAACACACACACAGACACACTTTCCACATTTCTCCTGAATCCAAAAGTTACTTGGTCTGATTATGAGTTCTCTGGAGGAGAGCACCCAAGAAGGATTTGGAAATATTCTGAAAGATGAATGATAAATTCCGCTGTAGTAAAGTCATGACGGAATAAAAGAACTGAGAGAGGAGTGGAGCAGGGGATCAGAACCTGAATAAACCGCAGTCACTGCGCTACGGCCCTGCTTTGTTTCAAGGATATTTTCATTTTTGTGACTTCAGCATCAAGTGATTCCATTTTGGCTCCCATTTATCATTTTTGTACCAATTTGCTAGCTAGTATTAAATGATTGAACATCTTTTGAGTTTATTAGGTTTACAAGATTGTTTATGAGAACAAATTCCTAACTACCAAATGTTGGCTCCCAGAAAATAATATGACAGAATAAAAGGTCTGCTACACGAAGGCCTCAGATTGGATCATGGGACGTTTAGAGTAAAAGGACTGATGTGTCTTATTCTAAACAAACAGCAAGAACAAGAACAACAAAAAAAACTTTATTGCTTTCAAAATATGTTTTATGTTTTAATTACTGTTGTTGCATTTGCTGAAGCAGTAACTTATGCAACTTGTTAACTTAGAAAAAACAAACTGATAGCAATCCCAGACTGGTAGCTTTTTTTTTTTTTTTAAAGAGACAAAGTGTTGCTCTGTCACCCTGGCTGAGTACAGTGGTGTGATCATAGCTCACTTTAACCTCAAACTCCTGGGATTAAGCAATCCTCCTACCTCAGCCTCCTGAGTAGCTAGGACTGCAGGTACCCGCCACCAGGCCTGGCTAATTTTTTTAATTAACTCCTGGGCTCAAGCAAGCCTTCTGCCTCGGCCTCCCAAAGTGCTGGGATTACAGGCATGAGCCACCATGCCCAACCCTGCTAGCTTTTATGTTATGATCACAAGACTAAACAATTACACAGAGAAATAATGAGGATATAATGGGAGGACTGCATATAATGTCATGACCACACAGTACAAGTGAACAGAATAAAAGGGAGAGTGCAGGAGTGAGACATCCACTATCTGAGATCTAATTCTAATTATGCCTAAGGTAGCATTGCTCATAAATGAATTTTAAGGATGAACACCACACACAAACTGTTGTCCTACGTGTTAAGTTACTAGCATCAAATTGCTCAGTATTGTGCAGACATGACAAACTACCCTGGATATCATCTTCTAAAAATATACTGCAGTCTGAGAACCACACTCACCTCTTAGGGATACTCACGCACCCCACACAGACCCATGGGGAACCCTACCCTCCTTCTTGGAGACCCCAAAGACTAAATCTGCCCCTTGTGTGGTCTTCCTAAATATTTTTCATTTGCAATCTTCTCTATGTAGTTTCCCCAAATCAGGCACCCAAGTCCTTCAGTTTTTAGAATTTTACTGCTGATGAGACAACAGACATGATCTATACTGATGCCAATATTTATACTGACTTGCTCTGTGCCAGGCACCGGGGAATATCAAAATGAATAAAAGAATCTGTCAGCCAGGAGCTCAGCTGAGGGATGAAGAGGGGCATGTAAAAAGAGAAATTTTAAGTCAGGCTGAGGCTGTGTGTTCAGAGAGATGAAGGCTCAATGGCTGCAGATCCCACAGAGCCCAGGCTACGAAGAGAAGCAGCAGCTCATTATGGTTTAGGCATGGCAGGAGGAGAGAAGATAAACCAGAGGTCACAAAGCCTGATGTGAGTGGCAAAGAAGATGATGTAAATAATGGATGTGGGTGTGGAAGATGGGAACCAGACAAAAAGCAATGATGACATCAAATTCTGCTATCTTCTGCCCCAGGAGGAAACCCACAGCAACACTGATGAACACTTCCTAACCTTATCCAACAGACAGAGACACAAACAAAACCCCAAACATAAAGAGAGAAAGAACGTCCTTCCCTGAAGGGTTTTACAATTAGAATCCAGGTGGAGAAATTCCCATGTGCAAAGAATTGACTGACAGCTAAGCACGGAACAGAAGAGAGATTCTCTAACAGTTCTGTCTTCTCTCTCCAGTCAGTTAAGTACTTGCAAAACCCAGGGACAATTCTGACCAGAGAGGATCACACTCCTCTTCAGAGCTGTGGATTCCAAAAAAGTGATACAGAGCCGCACTTCTCAAACTTTATTGTGTATTTGAATCAACTAGGGATCTTGTTAAACAGATACCGATTTGACAAGTTTGGGGAGAGGGCCAAGATTCTGCATTTCTAATAAGCTGCTAGGTGGTGCTGCTAGCACCTGGACCACATTTTGTTTTAAAGGCATTATCAATTTTTTATTCAAACATCATGCGTCTCAGACTAAACCCCACTAAAATACATGTTCACATCTTCTTTCCTTGAAAATGTTTTTTTTTTTTTTAAAGTGACTCTATAAAGAATAGGCTTGTTTCCTTGTGCCCTAAGGAAGTCCATGGAGACAGCTTTCATTAGATGACAGGGAGCGGTGATATAATGGGTGGGTATAAGATTTTAAGTAGGACGTGGGCAAAATGAAATGAAAACATAATATGACAGCAGGGGTTGCTCTTGCCACTGACTTCCTCCTTCTTGCTCCTCCCTTTACCCATTTTCTAATCTCTGCATGCCCAGCGGGATCAGAGCTACTTTTACGACCTCAAATGGAAGAATGTCATGTTTCAATTTAGGTCAGAGAGAAGGTACTTACTTTATGAAACCACTTTCCTTTCCTTCACCCACAAACAAATGAAATTAGATTTCTAAAGCAGGTCCCTGGGAGAAAAAAATGCTGGGGAATCTTTCTAAGCATTAGTTCCTGGATCACATTTTGAATGGTGAGTATATAGTGGACCCTTTCCCTCCTGCTACCACATAGAGAATGGACGACAGGAACAGAGAGGATCAGCCAAACCAATGAGTGGAACCCAAAAGGAGACAGTTGAAAGTGAGACCACGGAAGCAGTGGAATTAGTCCACTGCTAGAATAGAAGGAATGGGAAACTGACATTTATTATCAATTTTGTACCAGGCATATTCATACATATATGTCAATTCTCACAAAACTTGGGAAGGACAGGTGTCACCTTTAACTGTCACGACAGTTAAGGAGCTGTCCTGAAGTCATCAAGTTCACACGTGGCACAGCCAGGATTCATACCAAAGTCTATCTGACCCAAAAGCCTATGTTTTCTCCTCTAAAACAGCTAAACCCCTGAAAAGGCAGACTCAGGATACAGCCAAACCTGAGGTAGGAATTTTAAAGAGAAGACATGAGAAGTTACAGTGTTTCATTTCCACCACGGAATGCTACTTGGTAATTTACAAAAAAAAAAAAAAAAAAAGAAAAAAAAAGTAATTAACAGATTCTGTCTCAAAAGTCTAACCTACAGAGTAAACTTACATGGGCAAGGAAGTAAAGTTCAAAGGTACCCATGGATCTGCTTCTCAAAGGAGTCTTGTTCTTCAAGGCACAAGTTAAAACCAAAATTCCCAGAGTCTACATAAGGTGAACATCATAAGAGATCAGAAAAGACATACAGGAAATTTTTTAAGTGTCAATGCATTTGAGCTTTCACATTCAAAATGGAATTCTATTATTCCCAATTTTGGTCCATAGAACATCAAGACAAACTGAACAAATA
>CAUYRT010077317.1:0-10399 GCA_963574885.1 Lepilemur ruficaudatus
TACCCCCCACCCCCTGAATCTCTAGTGGACACCACCACCATTTGAACCCCATAGTGTTAATCAGTCAGTACCAATTTGATGGCGAGTACATGTGGGGTCCATTCTTCCAGTCTTGTGTCACCTCACTTTGAATAATGGGCTTAAGTATTTGCTCTCTCTCTCCACCTCCGACAAAGGTCTGATAGATAGAATCTACCTAGAACTCAAAAGAATTAACAAGAAAAAATTAGTCTGTTTTCTGCTGTACCACTGGGCCCGCTCTAGATTTCAGGGCAGCTAGTCTGATGCAGTCTGTCCCAGTACAAATAAGTAATATAGCTACTGGAGTACAGGAGAGAGGAGCCAAGTAGAAGTAAGAGTGAAGAAGTAAGGAGGTTGCAATGGATTTCTGTCACTACAGGAGGAAGAGAGAAGGAAGGAGAAAAGAAGAGAGAAAGAGAGAGAGGGGGGTACACACAGTAGGCATTAATCTAAGTGATAAGGCAAAGAATGAAATCAAAATATACTGAACTCAGGCTGGCAGAGGCACTGGAGTTGGGTGGCAAAACTAGGCCAGAACAAATTAATATTGTGATGGGAAAGATGCCCAGAGGCCAGACATTGAAAATAGTTCAATCAAGAACTAGATGAGTTAAAGCAAAAATTACTACCAGGAGTTGGAAAATGAGGTTAAATTGGAAGAGATGAGCAGGAGGAGGAGGAGCAATGCTATGTATGGACAACTGCCAAAATAAAACCCTGCCAAAGAATCAGGTGCTTTCTTGTATACTCTTTTATTTTTGACTAATACACATGTGTATTTTGATCAGACAAGCAACAGAGACTTGTTTGTGCTTCATATATCAATGCTCACAATCCAGTGCTCTTCCTCTCAGTTCAGCTTTTCATTTCTTGTAGGTAGACTCTATCTAAGAAGGGTATTATTATTTGTATTAAATGAGAAAGTTTTCTAATCCAAAAGCATACGAAAATGCTCTCGGGAAATTACTATAAATTTTTTGAAAGTAGTAGTGGGAAACAAGAGTAATTTCAGAAGGGAAAGTTTGATCATAGGTATAAAGCATGCTTGACATTCATCTTTGCCTCAATATAATTTTGGCATATAATATCCATTGCTAGTGAACCTTTGTATATGAGGCAAATAACGAATGTTCATTGCCACCTCCCCAAAGAGATGTGAGTGCTCTGACACAAACCCCATTCAGAGAAATGAAAATATGTCATGGTCATATACTGTGCTCCCCACCCAATAGCATTCCACCTAAAGGATATTAGAATGAATGATTTGTATAGTGCACTTGGATAGAAGATGTGCGGATAGCTAGAGATATGTTCAGAGTGGTAGCTAATGCTTACATAAATGATTCCTTTTGCCAGTTACCTTTCTAAGCATTATATGTGTGTGTGTGTGTGTGTGTGTATATATTTTTTTTCTCACATTTAATTTTCATTAGAATTTTGTGAAATAGGTGCTTTTATCAACTCTATTTCGAAGATGAGAAACTGAGTTGCAAAGAAATGGCTTTACCTGTGCAGAGGAAAACAGCTAATTAATGGTGGAATTGTTTTTTGGGCTGTGGCCGTCTGGCTCCATAAACTTGCTGTAAACCATTACCCTGCTTTCCTGTAGATATGGACAAACACGGAGACACAGATATAGACACAGATGATATACCCGAGAATAAGAAACATGCATGTACATATAGAAACATCTATATTGTGCCACTTTCCTGATCACATGATCTAGGGGAGTCAAGAAAAGATCTATCAAAGGGAGACTCAAGAGGGAAATCAAAGAGAACATATAAAAGGCATGTAGCCTGAGGTAGTGAAGGGAAATAAAGATATTTTACAAAATCACTCACTAGATTATTTTATATATGTATGTGTATGTGTGTATGCACTACACAGATATATTTTATTTATTTATTTTTTTATTTCAGCATATTATGGGGGTACAAATGTTAAGGGGTGGCCCTTGCCACCCCTTCCCCCTCAAGTCAAAGCTTCAAGCATGACCATCCCCCAGACGGTGAGCATCGCACTCATTATGTATAAAATTAATAATTTGAGATGATTTATCAAGTAAAATAGCATTTTCTCTATGTTATGTATTCGGGGCAATAATTCCTACATGCAATAATTAAAGTGTGTGTTTAACATCTTGGAACTATGTCAAAACTTGTACAAGATATAAAAGCACACTTAATCCAATTTTGAATCACACTCAAGACAGAAGTACATCTGCCCCTAGTAAAAGTATGCGTGGCTTCTTCAAACCGTGAAATCACTTTGTCATTTGTACTTTTCCTGGAGGTTTATGAAATAGCAGTTGCCCATGTTTTATGAAGTTTTTCTTGGATTCTTGAGAATTTTCCAAGTGTATTTTATAAAGATTATTTAGAATGTATAATATTTAACATAAAAGCTTTCCCATTTCTTTGTGGACAATGCAAAAAATGCTGCACATTTACTATTTTCTATGTAAGAGGAGAGTGGGTAAGAAGTGTATTTTATTCATCACTGTATATTTACTAGCAGTAGGCTTGACAATAAATAAACATTGAATTGAAGTGAGTCCAATTAAGTGAATTATAAGTAGAAAAGCCAAGGAAATAAACAGTATAACTGATTTTCATTGTGAAGGGAGTAGATAACCTTAAACATGACAGTTCTACCAAGCTGTGAGTATCAATTTGGGGTGACCCTTACTCACATGTATACATGATCATGGAGACTGATACATTAAATAAGCCAATTAAACATTTGGTCATTGATATATTTATTCTCTAAATAGAAATAGAAGATTAGAACATGAAATTTTAAAATATTAGTATTTTTGATAATTAAAGCTTCTACATAGCATATCGTGTGGAGAATACAAAAAAGCCAGGTATAACTAATGAAACACACACTTTCACTTATAATCCAAATATAAAAGGATGTATTTTATAAATTAACTAATACGAAAACTGAAAGAAGTTAAAGTTACGTACTTTTTCATTTTTCATTTAAATATAATAAATTACAATTATAAAAGTATTACTGTATCTTTTAACCATTCCCATTAGGGTTTCTAATTTTCCACTAGTTCTAAGATAATGATAATAAAGAAAATAATTTGAGAGAAGAAAATAAAGGTGTACATGCTATAGAGCCAAATTTCAAGGCAAAATTCAGTGGATTATTAAAACATTTAAAATTCTCTTTAATATTGTATTAATAAACCTACTAAAATGAGCTCTCCTAGATACATGATACATGTGAGCAGTTTGATCAGATACTTTCTCCTGATGAGAGCTAAAGCTCACAAAGAGAGTTTTGCCTTAGAACTTCTTTCTGGAAGGTTGTTTTCATGGACTTGAGCCCTGTTTCCAAGCTCATCCCAGCAGCAGAGCCTGCTGGCGCCGTCCTCACGCCAGCCGCCCGTCTGCACACTTCCCCCTTTGTGCTGACCGGGGTTCTTTGACTGCTCCACTTGGGCATGAAATTAAGAGAGGGCTGCTGACATCACCCGGGAGACGCCTGTCGCATCCACACCAGGCTTGAACAGGTACAATCAGTGCAAAGGCGTCTGTTTCCCTACTGGAGCAGCAGGAAATGTATAAAACTTGTCCTTGCTTTTACCTTGTGTTTTGATGTAGAAATGTGCTGCCAAACCTGTAATACATATAATTTTTTAAATCTTGAAACTAATAGAGCAAAGTAAAATCTTTTTTTGGATGAGGTTTTCACAAACGGACTATAAAAATCATCTCAAAAATCAAAGTATTTAATTTTAACAGCCACTTCAAGCCTCTGATCTACTTAGTTGCCCATTAGAAAATGTCTCTGCCATCTCTTCCAATGCTACCTTCTGATAGAATTATTCTCTTTGCTAAAATGATACCACTCTATTTATTATAATTGACTACAATTAAAGTTAAATTTTAGAATTCCCACACTAATCTGCACAGTAAAAACTAGTGTAATACCTCTGGAAACTAAGGTTCCTTTTTTTTTTTTCAAAGTATACAATTCGGTTGTTTTTAGTACACTCACAATGTTATGCAACTATTATCACTAATTTCAGAACATTTCTGTAAGGCTGGTGAACGGAATCCCCCTAGGGGCTTGCACACCCCCCCATCCCCACATCCCGAACTCGGCCACGTGGTTCTGACGGCCGCTTCCTAGCGGAGGAACCACCCGCTGGGGCTGCTTCCTGTTTTGAAGTGAAGACCCGGCCCAGCTGTCACTCTGGGTCTGCTCAGCGTCAAGACGGCCCCTACATAGCCCACCTCTCGGGTCCGCGCTGGCGACTTCTTGGGCCCCTTTTCCCGGGACCCTTGAACCTCGCCAGGGAGTTCTCTGTAAATAAAAGTTACCCTTTGTTCAGCACCTTTGGCCTCTTTTCTTTATTCTAAACCTTACAATTTCCATCACCCTCAAAAGACACCCCATACCTCCCTATTTTTTCCTCCTCCTATTCCCTGGCAGCCACTAATCTACTTTCTGTCTTTATGGATTTGCCTACTATAGACATTTCATAGAAATGGAATCACATAATATGTAGTCTTTTGTGACTGGCTTCTTTCACTTAATGTTCTCAAAATTAATCCATTTTGTAGTATGTATCAGTATTTCATTCCTTTTAATGGCCAAACTATATTCCATTGTGTAGGTATACCACATTTTGTTGATCCTTCCATCTGCTGATGGACATTTAAGCTGTTTTCAATTTTTGGCTGTTGTGAATAGTGCTGCTGTGCACATTTGTGCACAAGTGTTTGGGTGAATTTTATGTTTTCAACTCTTGGATACGTATGTAAAAGAGGATTTGCTAGGTCATGTGGTAACTCTGTCTTCAACATGCCACCCTGAATGAACCAGATTTCATCTGATCTCAGAAGCTAAGCAGGGTCGGGCTTGGTTAGTGCTTGGATGGGAAACTAAGGTTCTCAAACGTCACTATTTGTATCCTATATACTTCCTGTTTCTACTCTTAAACACTTAAACTTTTTTGTGGGTTAAAAAAATCTATCTTTTCATTAATATAAAACAATTTATAACACTATTGCACAGTAATTAAAGAGAAATAAGCCATTTTTAATGTGTTAACTATTAATACAATGTTCCAAGTCTTAGCTTCAGGAAGCTTTGATTCTACACTTCCTATCTCTCTTTGAAGATTAGCAGATGTTAGGGTTGTGTTAAATACCTTTGCATGTTGATATGATCAACAAGATGAGATTGGAAAGAAATATAAAAGAAAACATCTGTAGATACGTTGTTAAAAGTAATAAGACTTTAGCAAGATTGGTGGTATAAAATCAACATATCAGAATGCAAAAATCATTATTCTATCAGCACCAGACTGCTAGAAAATTAAAACCTATTTAACAATAACATTTTAGAATAAAATGTATATTGTTTTGGCATCAAAATATGAATTATTTAGAAATAAATTTATAAAATATGATTATGGCTTTTAAGGAGAAAATAATATATTATTGGGAAAAATTAAATTAATCTAAAGTAAATCAAACCATACAACCTATCCACTAGTTAAAATATAGTGTTGTAAAGACTTCTATTTTCCCCCAAATTAGTCTATGGATTTTAATATGTTTTCAATGTCAATTTTGTGTAAATGAGAGCATGCATATGTATGTGCACATTCATGTGTGTGAAAATTGGCAAGCAGATGTTATACCACATATCAATATATACTGAAAAGTGCCAAGATTGGCCAAGATACTCGTGAAGAAGAACATCGTGGGATGCCTTGATTGATCAGATGTACCCTCCAAACTTACCACGCTAGATGTCTATTCTTGAATATTTAATGTAAAAAACTCTTCACATGTGTGCCAGGAGGCGTGTAAGATTGTTTATTAATGAACTTTTCTTAAGGGTAAAACTTTACAAAAAAGCACAAAAAGCACTCAATAGTAGGTTAGGCACATATCGTATAGTATATTCACACAAAATGATACTCTAAACAGAGAATTGGATAAACTGGATGGATACATCGTATAAATATAATACTAAATGAAAGAAGCAAGTCACCAAGGAAGAAATTAAAAAATGTGATGCAGAGAAAATTTTAAAATATTTGCTATTTATCATATATTGTTTAAAGATGCATACATGGAAGATAAAGCTATAAACAAAAGCAATTGACTTATTATCACCATTATTAGGATGGTTATTTAACAGGGCAAAGAATGTTTTTGTGATGAGATGAAGGGGTTTCTTAAATAAATTGTTTATTTTTTAACTGATTTGCATGAGTATTCAGTTTATTCTTTTCCTTAATGTACATGTTTATTTTATATATTTCTGGTTATATAATATAGTTAACAATAAATTTTAAGAAATAAATATAGAAATGATACCTTGTCTGTTTTTCATTCTTATAGCAAGGCATTTTACAAGTATCTTAGTTATTGCTTATGTTTATAAATTTTATTTTCTACACAAAACACTGAATCTCAGACATAGGAAAAGGGCAAATCACATATATTAAACTTTGAAAACACTTGTCAAGATCTGTGAAGAGTTTGAGATCTTGCCACACATATAAACTAACAACATAGCATGTTGTAGTATCATGGATGCTGGAAGAAGACATGAGTCTCTTGTGTCAGAGACAAAGAAATTTATTCCTCACAGCACAGCTGACAGGCTGAATTTCACATTTGGATTGATTTCTCCTATCCCCAATATCTGATGAGGAAGATGTGCAGGTAGAATCAGGTAGATAGCCTACACATAATGGGTTTATATCACAGCTAAGGAGTCCTGAGCTCAAAAATCCTCTATCATTTACAGGAATTTCTAGCAAACCTGCCTAACCTTTGCCCCAGAGGAAGGTATTAACTATAAGAAATCTGTCCTTTGCTTTAGAGTAAGATACTGTCTCCATGTTCCAAGGTTGCTTGCTGTACAAACAACCTGGACGTGATAGTCTAAAACAAAAGATAATACAAGATGCACAGAAACTGACAGACCCATGAAGAATTGTTTCCCAATGTGCATTAAGTACTGAATACCTCCCTGGAAAAATAACAAAAGGCATTTGGAGGTGCCTATTTGAATAATGGGAAATTAGAAATTTAAATTATTAGTTGTAGTAGTCTTTTTAATATTTAAAATGTGTCTGAAATTCTCTAAAGCATCAAAAACTTAAAAACAGTTTCATCAATTTCACTTTAAAGTAAAGTCCATATGCATGGTTTTTGTCTATAAATACAAAATGATTTGATCATTTGATTTTCTCTGTTGAGCCAAATAATCTATTAGATCAGGGATAGACAAAAGATGTAGACTTACATTATGCATCTATTAATAATAGATTTGTATTTGAGTTCTCTGAAATTCTGGGTTAAGAAGGATTTTCATATCACTATGTTCAGTGTAAAAAAAATGACCAATTAAAAATGTTTATAATAACCATGAAAAAGAGGTGGAAGAAGGAGTTGCGATTTTTGTACCATCATGTACACAAAGAATACCATTTTAATAATCTGACACCCTAGATTAACACAGCTATTGGATTTATGGAATACTTTACTTAATGTAACCTACAGAATGCACACATCGTTTCTAACTTTTATGTGTTCTTTTCTTTCTATGTTTTTAATTACTCTTACCAAGAGATAGTGCTAAAGAATAGACAAATATTGAGCTATGTCACTGCATACAACAAAACAGTTTTTTGATAAAAACAAAATAATTTCAATGTAATAACATTAGAAGTAAGCTAGGAAAAACAGAATCTGAGAAAACTGAGAATATGAAGTGAATTCTTCAGTTGATAGAAGCGAAAGAAACAGATAACTCAGAAGGAGCTGAATCAAGAAGAGGGGTGCTGGTTTTGGTGCATAATTAAAGCCTTACTTAATGCCTAATTTAATTGCAGTGAATTTATTTCTAGTTTCCATAAAGCCTTGGATGCTTTGTATCTCTCATTGGACTATTGCACTCTTTCTTATATTGTACCTGCCCATACCCCACTCCGTTCTTGAAGTAGCTGTGAAAGGATATGTTCAGATATAGCCCATATTTAAAATGAAGTCTGGGCCTTAAGTATGGTTACATGGGAAAAACCATTTGTCCAAACAGAGAATTTGAACTCACACGCAGTATTAGTATAAGGTGAACAATAGAATTTATATGCCTTGTGGAAGGTGAATGACTCACAGCAAGCATTTGCAAAGCAACTAATAACACCATATATGTGTGTATATGTATATATATACTTTCTTAATATGCAGCTGTGTGTTTATTGAGACAATAAAAACCTGCCACAGTACAATTGCTACATCCTAGAAAAGAGGGAGATATAATTCAAGATTGAGACTCAGAGTGGTATTCCTAGTGGCTCTTACCATCTAGAAACAGACTATGATAGGGTCTTAGCCTTTGTGGGGCTATATTTTTGGCAATTAATTGTAATTTTGACCCAGAAACTCAGATGCAAAAATAAAAAGAGATATACCAATAGTCTCATCATATACCCCACTAACCAAAAGTGTGTGTGTTTTTTTAAATTTATCCAAATATTTGTATATATTTTTTTGGTACCTATGTGATATTTTGTCACATATATATACTGTATAATGATCAAGTCAGTGTGTTTTGGGTGTCTATCACCTCAAGAATTTATCATTTCTATGTGTTGGGGTCATTTCAAGTCTTCTCTTCTAACTATTTTGAAATGTACCATACATTTTTGTTAACTATAGCAAATCTAATCTGCTTTCCAGCATTACAAATTATTTCTTCTGTCTAACTTGCACATTTGTACTCATTAACCAAACTCTCTTTATTCCCCTACTCACCCACACACCCTTCAGGGCATGCCATCCCTCATTCTGTCCCCTGCCTCCATGAGCTCAACTGTGTTAGTTCCTACCTAGGAACGGCACACGTGGTGTTTGTCTCTCTGTGCATCATTTCACTAAGTTGTTTGGTTTCAGAGGACCAACCAGACTCACCTCAACCACAACCTTAAGTGACTGCAGTGCCTCCTGGCAGGACACACAATGAGTGTAGCTTATATTTTGTCCCGTATCTTTAATACAAGTTTAAGACAAATAAGTTGGTAAGTTTTCTAATATTTTGACCTTTACCAGCTTAGAAATGATACTGTCAATATTCTGTCTCATTGACTATACGTAAGCTATGTCAACATGGAGTAAATGTAATGTTTAGTCCTTAGAAAAATGCTAAGAAATAACATCTAGATTAGGTTGGAAATAACACTAGAAGAAAAATGAAAACCTGAAGGTTGTGAAGTTTGAGACTAATCAAAGAAAATTCAATTTAGTCTTATGATGCATGGAGGATGAATTATTTTGAAATGATATTATATTTCCTGAAGAAGGATTAAATGAGTGTTCCCATTGTGGTACTTGTGATCATTATTTTATATTAGTGGAAAAATATTTGAAAATATATGTTTTGGATGAAGACTTTATGGTGTAAGTGTTTTCAACAAACCAGATGTGTAATGTATAATAAACTAAGAATAACTCCTTTTCTATGGCATATTAAATAATTTCCAACTCATTATCCTTATTGTTTGAACATGACTAAGAAATTTCTTTTTTTTCTTTTCTTTCTCTCTCTCTCTCTTTTTTTTTTTTTTTTTTTTTTGGTTTGTTGTTAGTCTCATTCCACAGGATGTAAGTGATTGGTTGCATGTAGATCTCTGACCAAAAACAAGAATCTATGTGCAGAGCAGCAAATTAGGAAGTTACCCAGTATGAAAACATACATAAACAACACAAGAATTTGAAAAATAAGGACTCAAATTACCTGTAAACAAGGATAAGGAATTATCTCCATTAGTAAGATTTTATGTCTTTGATATTTCAACAAAGAATACAGTGAAATTTTAAGTTTGTAATAAGAATGGAAATGACAGAAACAAAGAAAAGATTTCTAAAGAGTGCTTCAGCTGGGTTAAAAATAGAACACTTGAACAGTGGTTTTCAACACTGTGTTATTAGAATCACCTAGAAAGCTTTTAAAAAATATCAATACCCATCTCTGAATAGTTCTTTGTGAATAAAAATAGAATTTAATACTAATGTTTCTCATTTAAACATTGATTTGAAGTGATTCTTAATGTATGGAAATGATCAGAAATTGTGCCCTTCATAAATCTATTACCCTTTTCAAGAGGTTTTGTTGTTATTTTTATGGGTTATTTAAAAGTGTATTTTCTGTCTCATTTAGTACCACATTTAACAATAGTAATTTATTTAAAAAGAAATATCTTCTATAATCCTAACAAAGTGTTTAAAAGTTTAGTTTTGGTCATCTAGAATGAGTCTAAAATATTAATAACACCTTTTTCTCAACTTCCACTGTATTTCCAAAGCTTTTCACATTGACTTTATTGTTT
>CAUYRT010077318.1:0-14892 GCA_963574885.1 Lepilemur ruficaudatus
TTCTTAAGACTTTCCATTGAGTTTTGGAGCTCTTCGAATATTTCCTTCATTTCCAGGATTTCTGTTTGATTCTTCTTTATCAATTCAATTTCTTTGGAGAATTTTTGATTCATTTCCTGAATCGTTCTTGTGGTTTCCCTATGTTGGGAATCAATTTTCTCCTCAATACCGTTGAGTTTTCTAACAATCCATATTCGGAATTCTTCTTCTGTTAATTTAGTTGTATTGTGTATGATAGCGTCAGTTGGCGGTGAACGAGTATTTTCTTTTGGAGGTGACCTCGCTCTCTGATCTTTCGTGTTTCCTGTGATCTTTCACTGGTTCTTTCTCATCTGGGTAATTTGTCTAGTATCGGAGTTGCTGAAACTGGCTTATGAACCAAAATCTGGTAGGCTGATTGGACCGTCCCTAAGCCTCCAGCAGGGAAGAGGAGGCGAAGGGTGTGCTGATTCTTGATAAAAATTTATTTCTTATGTTAGTAATTTGTGTCCTCTCTCATTTTTGTTAGTTTGCTTTTCTAAAGGCTTGTCAATTTTATTAATGTCTGCAAAGCAACAATTTTGGTTTCATTAATTTTTCTCTATTGATTTTCTATTTTTAATTTTATTGATTTCTACTCAAATTTATATTATTTCTTTTCTTCTGTTGACTGGAAGCATATAAACTCTTCTTTCTAAGTAGATATACCTAAAGTAGAGGCTTACATTATTGATAATATATATATATCTCCTTTTCCCTAATATTTATAGTTTTTAATGCTATAAAAATTTTTTATGCACTGTTTTCACTGTGTCCTATAGAATTTCATTTTCATTTAAGTCAAAATATTTTTAAAAATTTTTCTTGAAACTTCTTTAATTCATGTGTTATATAGAAGTGTATATTAGGTTGATGCAAAAGTGATTGCGGTATTAGCATTGTTGAATTTGCTGTTTTGGCAAATGTATTGGAATACATTCTTAATTAAACGTGGTTATGCTATACATCATTTTAATGAACATTTATAGCTTTATGATTTTTTGCTAATGACTTATTACTTACTCTTTATTTTATGTTTATTTTAGACTATGGAAGTGATGTTAGACAAAAAGAAAATTTGAGCGATTTTCTTATTCGAGTTCAAAATGGGTCGTAAAGCAGAGGAGACAACTCGCAAAGTTAACAAAATATTTGGGCCAGGAACTGCTAAGGAACATACAGTGCCATGGTGGTTCAAGAAGCTTTGAAAAGGAGAGGAGAGCCTTGAAGATGAGGAGCGCAGCGGCCAGCCATTGGAAGTTGACAATGCCCAAGTGAGGCCAATCGTCAAAACTGATCCTCTTATTATATGAGAAGTTAACACAAAAACCTCAAGGTAGACCATTCTACTATCATTCAGCATTTGAAGCAAATTAATTGGGTGAAAAAACTCAATAAGTGGGTGCTTAATAAACTGACCAAAAATTTAAAAAAAATCATCTTTTTAAAGTGGTATCTTCTCTTCTTGTATGCAAGAACAATGGACCATTTCTCAATCAGATTGTGATGTGCGACAAAAAGTGGATTTTATATGACAACCAGCAATGACAAGCTGTGTGGTTGGACTGAGAAGAAGTTCCAAAGCACTTCCAAAGCCAAAGTTACACCAAAAAGGTCATGGTCACTGTTTGGCAGTCTGCTGCTGGTCTGATCCACTACAGTTTTCTGAATCCCAGCAAAACCATTCCAACTGAGAAGTATCATCAGCAAATTGACAAGATGGACCAAAAACTGTCACACCTGCAGTCAGCATTGGTCAACAGAAAGGGTCCCATTCTTCTCCACAACAATGCCCGACTGCACATTGCACAACCAACACTTCAAAAGTTGAACAAAATGGGCTACGAATTTGTCCCCCATATTCACCTGATTTCTGGCCAACCGACTACCACTTCTTCAAGTATCTCAACAACTTTTTGCAGGTAAAACACTTCCACAACCAGCAGAAAGCAGAAAATGCTTTCCAAGAGTTTGTCAAATCCCGAAGCATGGATATTTACGCTATC
The DNA here is from genome assembly GCA_963574885.1 of Lepilemur ruficaudatus. Lineage (NCBI taxonomy): Eukaryota > Metazoa > Chordata > Mammalia > Primates > Lepilemuridae > Lepilemur > Lepilemur ruficaudatus. The sequence continues at coordinate 2,025 of CAUYRT010077318.1, forward strand.
GGAATAAACAAACTTCTTGACAAAAATGTGTTGATTGTAATGGTTCCTATTTTGATTAACAAAGATGTATTTGAGCCCAGTTATAATGATTTTAAATTCATGGTCTGAAACTGCAACTACTTTTGCACCAATCTCATAGTTTAATTTCTAAACATTTGATGTTTTTTCAGCTTTCTGTTATTGATTTCTAGATGAATTTCATTGTGGTCTGACAGCATATTTTGTATGATTTTTTTGTATTTTTAAAAAAATGTTAAGATGTGTTTTATTCACCAGAATGTGGTCTATCTTGATGAACGTTTCATGTGAGCTTGATAAGAATATGTATTCAACTGCTGTTGGATGGAGTATTACATAATTATCAGTTAGATCAAGTTAAGTGCTAGTACCACTCAGGTCAAATAGTCATACTGAATTCCTGCTTGTTTGATCTGTCAATTCCTTCTTTTAAGATAGTTACTTTATCTTTGGTATTTTGAAGCTTGAATATGGTATGCTTGGGTGTAGATTTTGATTGGTGTTCTATAGAAGAAGAACACCTTTCTATAGGAAGTTTATAAACTTCCAAGACATGTGGTTTTGTGTCTCTTATTACTTTTGGAAATTCTCAGTCATTATTACATTACGTCAAGTACTGTAATACTTCCTCTTGTTCTTCTCCTTCTGGCATTCAATTATACTAATGCTATACCTTTTGAAATTATTCTACAGTTCATGACACTGTGAGGATATTTTTTCCCCATTCATTGTTTTTCCCCTTTACATTTCAGTTTGAGAAGTCTCTATTGATATATTTTCAAGTTCACTGATTATTTCCTTGGCCATGTCCTGTCTACTGATCAATCCATCAAAGTCATTAACACATCAAGTAATAAGGTCTGAGGTAAATATGTCTTAATTTGAAGGTTTATGTCAAGCCCAGGCCACCCTTACAAACAGCAACATGACCTGTGGGCCTATAAGGACACTTGATAAGAGGAAACTCATAGATAAAGTTGCTATACTTTGAAAGCCTGCACACTTGAATTTGGGGATGCCCCAAATTTTAGAGACTTCAGAAAGTAGAGGCAAGGAGCAAAAAATATGCATCACAACTTAAAATAAAATATTAACGCAATGTCTCTAATGACTATGTTTTCTGAACAAAGAATTAGAACATATAGAGAATTAATTAACAAACAACGTGTGTTGTTTGTTAATTACATTCACAACCACATGCGCCTACAAGGCTGAGCAAGTAACATCAGTGTCTTACTCACTGGTAGTAACAGGAAAAATGGGATGGGTGGATAAATCAATAAACAAACGGAACACATTAAGGCATTTAAATTAAAAATTAAGCCAAAAATTGCATCTGTGGGCTCTATGCAGACTAATGACCACTGCTTTTTTAAGTATTATGTATGAAGCTGATTTACTTGTTGGATTTCTACTATGTAGGCTCAATAAAAAAAATATTTTAGATGAGAAAATACAAAAATTTTATCTATGACAAGAAGATTACTATGTATCCAGGAAGAAAAGTAGATTTTTCTCTTAACCTATATACACAGGAATTTGCAACTGAGCTGAATTTCTCATACATGTATGGAAAAAGATTAAACAGAATGCCATCCTAAAGGATCTGTTTGGCAGCCAGATCAAATTTAAGAGTTGCTATTGTTAACTTATTGTCATATTCTTTAATAAATTCTGGAAGCAGCTCAATGCAGGTACCAGGAGCAAGAACAGAATTCTAGGGAAACAATTGTATAACATAATAATTAGAATTAAAATATTCATCATGTCTGATCTGATAATTCTGCTTTTAAATTTATCCTTCATTGCTAACATAACATAAAAATTAATATGTATGCAAAGATGTTCCTTGTGTATAAAACAAACAGAGGATATCTACAAATAAAAACAATCTTTATCTAGGTAGATCAAACTATAACATATTAAAATGATTACATATGATTTATGGCAGACATTACAATGATGTGTGCAAAGAAACAATAACACAAGAGAACACATAATTATGACATTAAAAAATAATATGTATTTGTAGCTATCTAAAACTTTATACACACAAAAAAAATGCAACAGCTAAAGATCATTATTTCTGGATTGAGAAGCACCTTTTATTCTCTTTCCTCTGTACTCTGTCATGAAACACAAAATTTCTATGATCAGAGGGGAAAAAAATACCTTCATTACCAATTTTAGCATACTTCCTCAAAAGAGTTCATGAACTCAAAATATCTCCTATGATATTTTAAAAATTTGCCAAAATTAACAAAATGACACCATTAATTAGTTTAAATTCATTTTATTAAAATGAAAATCTCAACAGTTATTTGAATGACTATCTTACAGAGGAAAAGCTACAAGCTGCAACTCAATTGCAGAAACTGTCTCTGGCACAGCTGCAGAGCATGTGAGGGGTAGCCCATAAAACCAAGGGCTCTAAACTAGATGAGGTTTGAGTTGGTGTGTGGAGAGAGATCATCTGGCTCTCTAACCTGGATACTCAGGGTGTGGATTCTGTCCCCATCTGTGTTCTCTGGGTGAACAATCCAGTTCATGTGTACCATGGCCCAGTCTTCATATGGTCAGGGAATCAGAGGATAACAGACTGGTTGGTCTGTATGGGAAAAGCCACAAGTCCACAGCTCAGCAAAGTAAAAATGCAGCTAACCCAAGGGAATAACCAACCAGCTTACTCTCAGAGGTAGAGAAGTCAGTGGTGCCAAGGGTGAAAACAAACAGAATTGACGAGACTCTGTAGCTTCTGCACCAGGGAAGAAATAGGGATGTAGGGGCAGGCATTTAGGTAATTGCCATCATGGAAGAATAGTGCTATGCTTGTGTTTTCCAGGTTCCTTAATTCACATGCCTCTAAGAGCATTCCAGGAACTCATGTTCAGTGCCCATTCCCCTTAATCCTTGGAATTTCCACACAACACTGATAGATTTTCCAGTTGCATAGTCAGCCAAACTACCCTCTGCCTCAGGGATGCCATCTATATTTTCCACATACCTACATGTATTTAATAATGATTTTAATGACACGTAATATTCCATTAGGTTGATGTAGTATACTTTATATATTTTTATCCTGGTGTTGAGCATTTATATTGTTTTTCTATATTTCATATTTATAAGCAGGTACTGCTATGAACATCACCATTGCATTGTTTTGTTTTCTCTGGAACAGTTTCCATTAGTTAAATTCCTAGGAGTGGAAATTCAAGTATTGCTCTTGATTTGCATTGGCAAATTATTTTCTAAAATGCATCTAACAACTCATAGTGATATCAGCATAATAAGGGTGTTCCAATTTTACTTCAGCCATGTCCACTTTGGCATTTTTTTTTTTGTCTCTACTTTGGCTAACTTTATGTATGTGAAATGATGCCCTGGTCTTATTTTAATTTGCATTTATTTAAAGTTTATATTTTGTATAATTTCTCATGTGCTGTTTGCTTGAGGAGTTACTTTACATCTTTCACATTTCACTCTTAGGATTTCAATTATTTTTTTCCTTTACATTTGAATGAGTTCTTTATATTTTCTAGATATGAACTATTTACATTATTTTAATTTGGTCCAAGTTTTTCCTTGAGCCATTGTTTTTCTTTTCCTTTGTGTTTTTTATTTCAGTTGATATCATAGAAATATCGTATTTCTGTTTTATGGTTGAATTTCTCTATTCATTTTGAGACTTAAGCTTAACCTCAAGTTTTCCCATTTTTTTTTCATGGGTTTTCTCCTTCATGATGACTCTGTGAGGCCCTTTTATTCATTTCTTCTCACCGTCTTCTTCTTAGGAAGTCTACCTTTAGATCCTTTATTCATAATGCCTTAAAATATTTATGGGTCTTTTATTATAAACCAGAAACATTTCATAGACATTTGGAATCACCATGATTGTACAAATTTTTTGCCCTCATGGAGCTTACATTGTAGAGTAGTAGAAAGATGCAAGAAATGAATAAGCCAACAGATAACATAATATCAGATAGTGATAAATGCTACTAAGAGAACTTAATGCCACTAATGGATATGAAACGTGCTAAATGGGAAGTTTTAATTCCTCATTTAATAGATCTTGAAGAGTTGGGGGAGGATAAAGCATTAGTAACTCAAGCTTCCTAGAAATGTCATTATTAAGGTGCCTGTGATCAATAAGGATGTTTTGTCCAAATATTTTATTTTACATGGTTATCAAAAATGTTCTGGAGCTAGGTGTTGAATGTAAAATACAATTGGAATAGTCATCTGGTTTTGTCTGTCCCTTTAAAAAAATGCTTTTTTCCTCAGTGTGAAGTTTATTTTATCTTCAAGCCTCTTTGCCTTTGGTATACCTCTGAACATTTGATTTTTTCTCTAAAGATAAGTATTTTAAATTGTTGCAACGATAACTTAAGCAAGTATAATTTCAGAAATTCTGTAATATTATAAGATTTTCAGTGTGCCTTTCAGATATTGGACATGCATAGTCTCTTTTTGTAAAAAAGGCAGGGATTGAGAAGCAGTTCATTTGGAAATCCTCTGTGAAGATTCTATTGTCAGAAAGGTACAGCCAAAGAGTTTCCAAAGAGACCACAACTAAAAACCAAAACACAGTGGGAGGAAAAAAAAATCAAAGTCACTATGTCACAACTTATTTTGGTCAGCCCTGCAAAGAGAAGTTAGAATGTGTCCAAACACAAACTACTTAGAGATAGTCTAAATGATTTACTTCCCTCTGCTTCTTTAAGTTGCAATCAGCCTGTGGGCTGCATGAATCCCTGACTGGTTTTGGTTGGCTATTACAGTGCTTGTTAATACTATTTTAAATTAGAATGTCTTATTGCCAGGACTTGCACTCTTCAGTTAGCTGTGAATATTGCCTGTCCACACTCTTCTTACATTTACTTTTTCTACCTTATTTCTTAAAGCATTTGAATTTGAGAGCACCGATACAGATTCATTGACCTATCAGTGAGTAAACATTTCTCAATTGACTACTAAAGATAAAAGCACTATGGTTGGCAATGTGGTGGATGTAAAGAGAACTCAGATGTGATCCCTGCCTTTGAAGAGCTCAGAATTCTAGTAGTGTGTTTTAGAGAAGAGGCTGCTTCCTCATTCCTGAGATTTTTTTGCAGGGGAAAGGAGTTAATTTAACTACTTGTCTCTCTCCAACCTTTTTACATATTCTGCTCTAAGAAAGACACAGTGACATACCTGTTTAGATAATTTGGCAACTGCCATGAAGCTGGATATACTAGGCTCAGCTCTACTTTAAACAAGTTGATCATAGTGTTTCATTATCTGCAACCAACTTGGCTCTCCCACTGTGTTGCAGCCTTCAGTAATCTCTATTAATTAATAAAGGTGATATTCTAGTGCTCCATATGAGATTTTGTCTTATTTCTAAATCTCGGAAAAATTGTAAATTTCTTGTTTCCTTTATACCCCCAACGGAGCATAAAAGAAAAAAGTACATAAAAATTATATTTCAAAGCAAATTTGAGAGATGCTAATATGAAGGAAATAGATGCAGTCAGAGAGTTTGGAAGTAGTTGTTTATTTCCTGTTGGTGACATTAGGAAAGGTGGAATTTAAACTTGGATTTAAGTATAAGTAATGTTTGGCAGGTGAGAAAGGAAAAGGGTATCCAAGTAGGAGCTATAACAGGCACGGAGTCAGAAAAGTCCAAATAAATGCAGCAAAGGGAACAGAGAATAATGTAGACTGGCTGCAGCATAGAGTAAGTCAAGAACTGTAGGAAACGAATATGTTTCCAAAGATTGAGAAGCTACAACTCCCGGGTAAAAACATCAGCTTTATTTTGTTGCAATTAGAAAGCCATTGAAGGAGCACTTATGAGCAGGGAGTAGAATGATCAAAGCTTTATTCATAAAAATTATTTTGGGAGTTATAACACAAATGTCATCTAAGCCTCCACGTTCCCATTCAAGTTGTGCCCTGATTCCTGAATCTTGATTTCACAGGCCCATGAGAGACCAAATACCATGCAATGATTCTTGTAGATTCGTAGGAGCTTATTCTTCATTCTTTTCTCTCTCTCCACATTCCTCCAACCACACATGTTGCCTTGGTCTGTCTGCATCATTAATGTGTAGTATATGCCATAATGTCTTATGAAAAATAGACAGATCATGAGCATACACATTTTATGAATTTACTAACATTGCGGAGAGAAATCATTTCAGTAAGTGCCTGGGATATTCCACCATATCCCCTGCTCTACTATCTCATATCTCCCTTCTCCCATCTGCTCCAGGGGAAATTCTGACAGTTTTTCTTTTTATATCTCAGAAAATAAATTTATTCAGGCCCTAGGGGTTGAGTATGGCATTTCAAATAAGACTTTTAAACTTACAGAAAACTTGAAGGAGTACAACAAAGGACACCCATGTACCCTTATTAATATTTTTATCTATCTATCTGTCTACCTATCATCTATATTATTTTGTCACACTATTTAAAAGTCAGTTGCAAATACCATGATACTTCACCTTTAAATATTTCAGCATGTAGATCTAAAAATACAGATATATTTCTAAAATCAAAGGCATACATATCTTTGTAAATTAGTATTATTTAAGAAGTATTACAGTTTGCATATTTAAATTTTAAATTGTCTCTCAAATTTTAAATTGTCCTATAAGTTTTTCAGGCTGCTTTTAAGACATTCTCTTTATCATTGATTTTCAGAAATTTGATGATGATATGATGTGCTATTTTCTTTGTGTTTATTCTGTTTAAGTTGTCTTGACCTTATTGGGTCTGTGGATTTATATTTTTCATTTTCAGCAATTATTTGTTTAAATATTTATTAATACCTAAAAAATAAACATGAACCTCCTTTCTACGTATTTTATACTGCTTGATGTTGAGGAGGGCACTGAGGGACAGAGTGAGAGACTGCTGAAACACATGATGCAGAAAACAATGCTACTTGGATCTAATTGAAAAAAGGGAGCAGGTCTCCAAGACTGAACGATTCTAAAATAAGGAAGAATGCTAATGCCAGTAATTTTCTGGTATCTTGTCTGCGTATACCAGTTAGACAAAATAGCCAAATGAAATGATTGACCATTGTCTAAAACATACATTATGATTGCATACCAAGAAGTCTGAAATAGCTAAATTGGGGTGGTGCATGACTAGATCTCATTTATTTCTTCTAAATCCAATTTCCTAAACTGGGAAATATTTTGTGTGTAGATTAAAGTCATAATAATATACCAAAAAGGCTCAAAGAAGGTAGTCAGTTAGAAATAAGCTTGGAGAAAAGGGCAAAAATATCATGCTTGGATAGGAAGAAATGGCAGGCAGTGTGTGTTTTTATGTTAACCCACAAGTCAGTGGCATTGTGCCTTGAAAACCTCTTATACAAAGTAATGTCTAGTTATTAAGATTTAAAAAAATTTATAATATTAAATATGTAACATTAAGCTTAGTAATAATTATAGAAACCCATTATATATTTGGATTGCTTGTACTGAGATATCCCCAAACTCATCATCCTCTTTTGACTTACAACTTCCCAAATGCCCTATACAAATCCAGAATACCATGCTTTCATACGTTCTGTATGCTATGCCAGGAATAAAGTGTCTTGTTCTTGAGTCAAATCTGCCCCTAACGACTACCTGCTCTCATTGGTAAAATGAGAATGTTAGATTTAGTGTCATTAATATCATTTCTAACTCCAATATTCTCTGAAATGTTTTCACTAAAAAATGGTGACACTAATAGCTCTGGTACTAAAAATGTCCTATATTACATGATTATCCCATGTTCTTGTATAAAAGTTAAAAATTTCAAAATTTTGAAAATGTCAATATTTTATTATGTCCTTTTTATAGGATTAAACGTAATATTTTAAATTAAATTATGATTAATTTTAAAGTAAGGTTAAATCCCATGTGATGTTACATAGTCCTTTTAAGAAATAAACTATTTTTGGAACTTTTATCAGCACTAATATGACCTTCAGTAGTATGACTCTGGTAAGTCAGGGGTACTTGTTGAAAATTCAATAATCTAACTTCAGTTAGATTTACAAAGTTATTTCTTATCTAGCTTGATTTAGTATTTAAGATATTAATCTTGAACTTGATTTTTTCTTTTTAGTAAAAATATTGTCACAGGTTTGTGAACATGCCTGAGAATCAGCCAGATTATTTCAATAAGTCTGATTAGATTTTTTCCTTCTGGTTTAGAAATTCCTATGTAATTTATAGTTTCCTAGAGCTTTGGAAGGAAAAAGTACCTTTGCCCTGGTCATGTTTTCATGAATTTTCTTGCTGTTGGCCTTCAGTTTCAGATAAAAACAGTTCATATAATAAAACTGTCTCAAGCATATCCCACCCCTCCACAGTGACGAGAAAAATTCTTAAGGGCTTATACTAACTTCAGAAATCCAAGATAGTTTTTTCTTGTTCTCAGATCCTTCCCTTAGAGAAAAATACAAATTCTGGGAGGCCAAGGCAGGAGGATTGCTCGAGGCCAGGAGTTTGAGACCAGTTTAAGCAAGTGCGAGGCTGTTTCTACAAAAAATAGGAAAATTAGCCTGGTGTGATGGTGCCTGCCTGTCTTCCCAGCTACACAGGAGGCTGAGGCAGGAGGATCCCTTGAGCGCAGGTGTTTGCGGTTGCAGTGAGCTCTTCTGATTAGGCCATTGCACTCCAGCCTGGGTGACAGACTCTGTCTCAAAAAATAAAATAAAATAAAGTTGTGAACAAAGCATCCAAGGATTGGAAGGACTTGGAGAGATGATTCAGTCCAAATATCTCTAATGCTTGAATCTCCTCTATAACATTCCATCAATTGGTCATATAGCCAATGTGAACACCTTGAGAGAGAGGGAACTCACTTTCTTTTAAGGCATTTTATCCTGCCTCTGGGCAACTGTGAATACTAGGAAGCATTTTGTTTTTGTTTTTAAAACTCATATTTCCTATCTATAATAAAGACCATTACCAAAATGTCCATTTTTGCAAATTAAATCTTTAGAGTAATTGTTTATATAGTTTGTTCAAAATATATTGTCCTGTAATATATACTTTATTGATATGATTTCTGTTGTATGGAGGCTTACAAGTCTAATTCATGATGAATTTTCAAATTCTTTACAGTAGCTATTATTTTTCCTATATCTTATTACCAAATATAAACATCCAGAGGTTTTCTGAATGACGTAATTTTTTTTTTTAAAAGACAGGGTTTTGCTCTGTCACCCAGACTGGAATATAGTCGTTTGATCATAGCTCGCTGTAGTTTTGATCACAGCTCATTGTAACATCGAACTCCTGGGCTCAAGTGATCCTTCCACCTTAGACTCCTGAGTAGCTAGGACTATAGGCACGTGCCACCATGCCTGGCTAATTTGTTTTTAAAAATTTTTGTATATATGGAGTCTCACTGTGTTGCCTAGGCTGGTCTCAAACTCCTGGGCTCAAGTGATCGTCCCGTCTTGGCCTCCCAAAGTGCTGGATTATAGGCTTGAGCTACCATACCTGGCCTGAATGGTAGAATTTTAAGTTCCTTTCATGTTCGTTGCTCTTCTGGTGTTGGCAGGTTTGGTTTTTCCTGAAGCTCCCCTTATCTTGCAGGTGGCCTTCTCTTTGTGTCCTTATATGGATTTTTTGTTTGTACTCTTCTATCTTGGTGTGTCTTCCTCTTCTTATTAGAACATCAGTCATATTGGATCAGGACCCTGCCCTTATGACTTCATTTAAGTTTAATTACCTCTTTAAAGGCCCTACAGGCATAACTGAGAAATATTGGAGTTTCAGTTCTAAACACATTGCAATAAAGCGAATATGGCAATAGAATGAGTCACACAAATTTTTTGGTTCCCAGTACATTTAAAAGTTATGTTTTTACTCTGCTGTAGTCTATTCAGTGTACAATATCATTGTCTAAAAGAATGTAATATCTTAATTAAAAAATACTTTATTGCTAAAAAATGCTAACAATCATTTTTTAATATTATCATTTGGTGAATCATAATTTTTTCGCTGATGGAGGGTCTTGCCTTGATGTTGATGGTTGCTGACTGATGAAGGGGTGGTTGCTGAAGGTTAGGGTAGCTGTGGCAATTTTTTAAAATAAGACAACATGAAGTTTGCCTCATCAGCTGAATTCCTTTCATGAAAGGTTCTTCAGTAACATGCAATGCTGTTTGGTACCATTTTACCCACAGAACTTTTTCCAAAATTGAGGTCAATCCTCTCATCCTGCCACTGTTTTATCAACTGAGTTTATGGAATATTCTAAATCCTTTGTTATCATTTCAACAGTGTTCACAGCATCTTCACCAGCTGTAGATTCTATCTCAAGAAACCGTTTTCTTTGCTCGTTCATAGAAAGAAACTCCTGTCTATTCAAGTTTTATCATGAGATTGGAGCAATTTATTCACAACTTTAGGCTCTACATTTAATTCTAATACTCTTGTCATTTCTACCACATTTGCAGTTATTTCCTCTGTTGAAGTCTTAAACCCCTCAAAATCATCCATGAGGGGTGGAATGATTTCTTCCAAATGTTAATATTGCCATTTTGACCTTCTCCCATGAATCACAAATGTTCTTATTGGCATCTAGAATGGTGAATCCTTTCTAGAAGGTTTTCAGTTTACTTTGCCCAGAGCCATCAGAGGAACCACTATCTGTGGCAATTATAGCCTTATAAAATGTATTTCTTAAATAGTATGACTTGGAAGTTAACATTACTCCTTGATTCATAGGCTGCAGAATGGGTGTTGTGTTAGCAGGCATGAAACATTAATCTCTTTGTATATCTCCATTAGACCTCTTGAGTGACCGGGTGCATTGTCAATTAGTGGTAATATTTTGAAATATTCTTTTCTGAGCAACAGATCTCAACAGTGGGCTTACAGTATCCAGTAAACTGTGCTGTTACAGATCTGCTGTCATCGAGGCTTTGTTGTTCCATTTCTAGAGCACAGGCAGAGTGGATTTAGCATAGTTCTTAAGAGCCCTAGGATTTTTAGAATGGTCAGTGAGCAATGGGTTGAACTTAAAGTCACCAGCTATATCAGCCCCTCCTAACAAGAGAGTCAGCCTGCCCTTTGAAGCCAGGCATTGACTTTTTCTCCCTAGCTATGAAAGTCCTAGATGGCATCTTCTGATATTAGGCTGTAATGTCTACATTGAAAAATCTGTTAATGCAACCACTTGATCAATTATCTTAGCTAGATCTTCTGGATAACTTTCTGCAGCTTTTACATGAGCACTTGCTACTTCACCTTCCACATTTATGTCATGGAGGCAGCTTCTTTCCCTCAACCTCAAGAACCAACTTCCATTAGCTCCAAACTTTTCTTCTGCAGCTTCCTCACCTCTCTGAGCCTCCATGGAATTGAAGAGAGTTGGGCTTTGGCTTCATGGAATGTTGTGGCTGTTTTTTGGGGGTTTTTTTGTTTGTTTTCTTTATATTCTCTCGTAAGCCATGGCAGTTGTGGCTGGTTTAATCTTCTATCAAGACCATTAAAACTTTCTCCATATCATAAATAAGGTGGTTTTGCTTTCTTATCATTCGTATATTCCCTAGAATAACACTTTTAATTCCTTTTAAGAACTTTTCGTTTGTTTTCATAACTTGGCTGTTTGGTACAAGAGGCCTAGCTTTTAGCTTGTTTGAGCCTTTGACATGTCTTCGTCACTAAGCCTTATCATTTCTAGCTTTTAATATAAAGTGAGAGATGTTTGGCTCTTCCTTTCACTTGAAGCCGTTGTAGGGTTATTAGTTGGCCTAATTTCAATGTTGTTGTGTCTCAGGGAATAGGGAGGTCTTAGCAGATACAGAGAGATGGGAGGAGGAATTGGGGGGCAGCAGGTGAGGGGGAAAGAGAGGGGAGGGGATTTGGAGAACAGCTGGTTGGTGAAGCAGTGAGAACACACACATTTATTAATTAAGTTCACTATCTTATATGGGCACGGTTCGTGGCACTTCAGAACAATTACAATGATAATATTAAAGGTCACTGATCACAGATCATTGTAACAGAAACAATAATAATGAAAAAGTTTGAAATATTGTGAGAATTACCAAAATGTGACAGAGACATGAAGTGAGCACATGCTATTGGAAAATGACACCAATAGACTGGCTTAATGCATGGTTGCTGCAAACCTTCAATTTGTTTAAAAAAACAAACAAAAGACTCAAAAAAATGTATTATCTGCAAAGCCCGATAAAACGAAATGCAATAAAATGAGATATGCCTGTATATCCAAATATGGTTACATTGGGGGTTAGGGCTTAAACATAAGAATTTTGAGGGGGACACAATTCAGCCCATAGCAATTATGTGCATATGTATATATTTGGCAAATTCACATACATACACACATGTATCTTCATGTGCAATGTGATATAATTAAGAAAACATAAAGTACCTTGCCATTTTTATCTTGGTTATTTGAATATTTGGCAAGCATTAATTTTGTTTCAAGAAAATCTTGACGATAGCAATACAGTAAATCTTTCTAAAGCTCTCCCAGACTCAACTAATGAACATCTGCAAAGAACACAGATTTATTTTCTTCTGTTTGTTTCAACAAGTCTATTAACCAGTGATAATGTATAGTGTTTGCATGTATATAAACTGAGTGATTTTAACGGCTGTATTCTTTCAACTTTTTAGAGTCTGTTTCAGGGGAAAAAAATCAAATATGTATCATACAATGGAGCGAAGCAATCAAGAAATCAGTCTTTTTTTTTTTTTTTTGAGACAGAGTCTCACTCTGTTGTCCGGCCTAGAGTGCCATGGCATCAGCCTAGCTCACAGCAACCTCAAACTCCTGGGCTCAAGCGATCCTTCTGCTTCAGCCTCCC
>CAUYRT010077319.1:0-29687 GCA_963574885.1 Lepilemur ruficaudatus
ATCAATATATGGGAGGCATACATTGGTTTGGCCTGAAAAAGTGGGACATCTCAAAGTTGGGGCTTACAGGTTACAGGTGAGTTTAAAGACTCTTGACTTGTAATTGGTTAAAGAAATGAAGCTTTGTCTAAAAGCTTGGAACGTTTTAAGATAAGGAAGTCTGTCAATCAAAGATGAGCCACTGGACTTTCACCCAGACTCAGTGATTTGTTATGTAAATTGAGGACCTGCAGGTTTATCTTGCATAGCCCTAGGCCTGTTGATGAGTTACATAGGATGTCTCCAAGAAGGGAGGGGGGCATGATGAGGCATGTCTGACCTCCCTTCTCATGGCCAGCAAATCAGTTTTAGGGTATCCCGTTGGCCAAGAGAAGGTCAATTCAGTCAGCTGGGGCTGGAGGAGTTTAAGATTTTATTTTAGTTCACAACACTATATGTAAAGAACATGGTAGGTACTTTGAGGGATAATGGGATAAATAAGATGAGGTCCCCTGCCTTCACCAAATGCGTACCAGCTCTAACATATGATGGACCTGGGACTAATTTGCTCTTGATTTATAAAGCTCCCTGGAAGCACACGGGAGGTAGAGATTTTCATAGGTAGCATCAATAGTATGGTGTACGCATAGGGTATTTGGGGCCTCAAGACCTGCATTTGAATCCCTGCTTCTCATTGGCTGCAGTGATCTTGGCAGGGCAATTGGGCTGAGTTTGTAAAAGGAACATAAAGATATCTCAGAGAGCTGCTATGAGTATAAAATGAGATGAAATGTATTATGTTCTCTAAACTGTGAGGAGTGAGAGAATTCAAGGCTCTATTTCAGCTGTGAGGATCTGGGCATGCATCAAACAGAAGGTGGTGGTGGGCCCATGTCTTGAAATATGGGTGGGATTCCAGCAGACAGAGTACATGGGAGGGCTGAAGGAGTGAAGGAAACATCTTAGCAAAATGGCAGAAAGATGCAGGACAGGCCATGTTTTGGAGTAGGGGTGGGGAACCTGTGGCTGTCTAGATCCCTAAGTGCAGCCATTTGACTGAATCCAAATTTTATAGAACAAATCTAGATCTAAAAGGCCACAGGTTCCCCACCCCTATCGGGTTAGTTAAATGTTTTTGGTTGAAGTTAAGATTATCTAAGCAGCGGTGGAGAAGGCTGACATGGTAGGTTGGGGCCAGATCGTAGAGAGAGCTTTGAATGTCACATCTAAGGAAGTTAGATTTTATATAGGTAGTAGGGAATGATTCAGGATTTTGAAACATTATATAAGGTAGATTGGAGGGATCCAAGTTTGGAGGTGATGAGACCACTTAAAAAGCTCTTCCAGAAGGTGAGATAAACAATGAGGGTCTCATTTGGAAAGGAGAGAGCAGCAGTGGCAGAAAGTAACTTGTTTATTGTCCATTTGCATCTTCATTATAAAGGAAGACCAAAGAATATACTGTACCACATCTTTGGCAGTCTTTTAGCTAACTTTCTTCAAAAGGCCAACTTTTTGTAAGTGGTGATCTCCTGAAGATCATTCTTTTTACTGTCTCTGTGTCATTTGATACACAGTAGAAAGTGTCCTCAGGGTTGCCATTATTTCTAAATTACCGCTACCAATGTCTGCTTTTACATCATTGCATTTATATATAGATAGACAGATAGATTTTTTTTTTTTTAAATATGGGGCCTCTGTCCCATCTCAGTGGTAGGGAATGGGGTCAAGGAAAACTTTTAAGTGTTGGTAACAGTTGAGCTGAGTTTTACCAAGAGGAAGAAGCTTGATAGAGTTGGATGCAGGGGTAGAAAAAGTAGGGAATGGCAAGGACGAAGGAGGAAGGACAACGGCCAGATGGGTGACTGACTATCCTAGGCTGTTCTCTGGAGAGAATCATAATAAAATAAAGGCACAATGACATGAGAGAACTGAGTGAGGTAATACAATGAAACTGCAGTTACAGGCAATGGGAGTTGAGGGAAGGGTGCACAAAACAATGATTGGGGTACTCAAAGAAAATATGAGAATTCCCATTATGTTCATTTGTTTTTATCATCCTGTAAAGATTTCTATTTAGTAAATATATTTTGTAATATATGTTATACTGATATTTTACGCTTATATAATTGAAATATATATATATTTATTGAAGGTACATGCTTTTTTTTTAAGTGATAAGGTTATGAAATAGAAAATGTTAGATGATCAGCTTAGGGAGGACAGTAATAAAATTTGATGTTGGAGAAGTATACAACAACCGTATGTGCTTGATTTGGGGACTTTTCCTCAATTTGTCACATTCTGACATAGATTGAGTCAGGGAAGTAACACTAGGAGGAAAGGCAAAAAATGTATCCCACCATATCGTACATCAACCATGTACTCCAGTTGTCACACAGTAAAATGATCTTGTTCCCCTCAAGATATACTGAGTGTAGTTAAAAAGATCATTTTTAAAAGTCAGGAAAAAAGAAAACCATTCATTTTTGTTTTGTGGGAGGTCTGACACCTAGGGATAGAGAATTAACAAGCCCTTTCCCCTTTTATGAGAATTTGACTTCTGGTTAATTCTGTAGTTCTGTTTCCCAGGAAACAATGAAAAATGGGTGTTTTGTTATTAGGCAATTTTGCTTATGGCAAAAATAACTCAATTGGTAGATTGCATCTGGAGAGAGAGAATTATAAATACCTGATAGGAAGCCATAGCATCGGACTTCCCTGAATGCAGTGACTCTTATAACTGTCCATTGTGGAGATTCTGGAAGCTGTGCCTATGGAGTTACTACTAGAGATATTGGCTCCTGTGACATAGGGCTTTCTGCATTAGGGTGATTCTCATACCTGATATGGATCTTCTCCTGAGTTACGTAGACTCCTGTAAGTTTGATTTATCCTGGAAATAGACATATAGTGACCAAATACACTCATCCTATTGTGGGGGGCAATTGTATAAAGTATTTTTGAAAACCTCTGCTTCTGGGAAGATGGAGTAGGCAGACTTTTCCCTATTCATCCTGCTAAGTACAGATTAAAACTCTAAAAACTCTGGACATGATATATAAAAGAAAAAGGAAGATTCTAAAAGGTGGTGAGAAGAAGGCAGACTGGTGGTGAGTTTCCTGAGTTTTCTTTTTGCCTCATATAGCTCAGAGTTGGAGCTGAAGAAGCTAGCAACCTGGAAATGCCAATGGATGCAGACAAAAAAAAAGAAAAAGCCTACTGATGCTCTCTCTAGCCACAGAACCAGGAAAGAGACAGTATTTCCTAGCAAGACAGAAAACTTTTAGATAATAATTGCTCTACTCCAACTAGATACCACAGAAAAAACTGGCCCCAGCCCCACCATGCTAGGAAAAGCTGAGTGGGGAACCTAGACTTTAACCCCAGGCTATAATGATGTGCCCAACCTTCACCTGGCAGGATGATGTCAGGGAATGCTGAGTAGAAAGCCAGGACTTTCATCCTGCTAGGCTTTTCCCCCCTTGCCGTATCAGTGAAAACACATGAGAAACCTGAAACTCCACCCCAACCCAGCAGTGGAAATATTTTAAGACAGTTATAAATGGGAGAGGGATTTTAAAGAGAGGCAAGGTTTCCACACTTCATTCAAACTGATAAAATGATGTCACCAAGTGACTGTGATAAGCTATGTATATATAATATATATATAGTAACATCTAGAGCCACCATTAAAAAAGCTATACAAAGAGATAAATACAATAACACTATAGATAAAATTGAATTTTAAAAATGTTTGAGTGACCCACAGAAAGGCAAAAAGAAAAAAAAAAAGCAAACAGAAAACAAAGCAAAAATGAATAAAATGGCCAACTTCAGCCTTAACATTCCAACAATTACATTAGATGTAAGTACATTAAAGGCAGAGATTGACAGAGTGGATTAAAAACCATGCCCCAGCTGTATGCTTGAAACTCATTTCAAATATTATACAGGCAAGTTAAAAGTAAAAGGAAGGAAAAGATGTATCATGCATACATTAGTCAAAAGAAAACAAGAATGGCTATATTAGTGTCAGATAAAGCAGCCTTAAGAGCAAAGAAAATTACCAGAGACAGAGAAGTACATTATATAATAATATGAGTTGTGATTGACCAAGGAGATAAAACAATCATAAATGTGTGCAACCAAGCAATAGAGCTATAAAACACATGAAGCAAAAACTGATACAACTGAAAGGAGAAATAGGAAAATCTACAAATATAGTTGGAGACTTCAAAACTCCTCTTTCAACAATTGGTAGAACTAGACAGAAAATTAGCAAGGATATAGAACTCAGCACTATCAACAAACAGGATCTAATCAATATTTATAGAGTGTTCTACCCAACAACAGCAGAATACCCCTTTTTTCAAATGTTCACAGAACGTATACCAAAATAGGCCATGCCCTAGGTCCTGAAACCAACTTCAGCAAATTTAAAAGAATTGAATCATACAATTCTTCAATCACAATGTATTTTTCACCACAATGGAATTAAACTAGAAATAAGTAATAGAAACAGAATAGGAAAATATCCAAATACTGAGAAACTATACAATATACCTTAAAATAAATAATCCATGATCAAAGAGGAAGTCTCAGGAAATCTTAAAAGATGTATTGAACTAAATAAAAATGAAAAGGAATATCAGCTAAAAACAGGACAAAGAGGGAAATTTATAGCACTGAATGCAGACATTTTAAAGGCAAAAAGTCTCAAATCAATAATTTAAGTTTCCTCCTAAGAACCTAGAAAAAGGAGAGCAAAATAAACCCAAAGGAAGTAGAAGAAAGGAAATACTAACGAGCAGAAATCAATGAAATTGAAGACATAATCAATGAAACAGAGCTGGTTCTTTGAAAAGACCAAGAGAATTGACAAAACCTGTAGCAAGACTGATGATTGAAGAAAAGAGGACACAAACTACCAATATTGGGAATGAAATAAGGGGTACCACTACAGACCTTGCTGACATCAGAAAGATAAGGGAATACTAAAAACAACTCCATATACATAATTTCAACAAATATGAAGGGACCAATTCTTTGAAAAACAAACTACCACATCTCACCCAATACGAATTAAATAATTTGAATAGCCTTATGTATTAAGGAAATTAAATTTATAATTAACAAACTTCCAAAAAAGATATCTTCAGATCCAGGTGATTTCACTGGAGAATTCTACCAAATGTTAAAGAAGGATTAGCATCAATTATACATAGTCCCTTCCAAAAAATTGAAGAAGAGGGAACACTTCTCAATTCATTTGATAAAGCTAGTATTAATCTGATACCAAAACCAGATGAAGACAGTACAAAAAAAGAAAATTGCCAATCAATGTCTCTAACCAATATAGATGTAAAAATCCTTGACAAAATATTTTGACAAAATATTAGCAAACAGAATTTAGGAACAGGCCTAAGGCTATGCAAGACAAACCTGCAGGTCCTCAATTTACACAACAAATATGTGGCTGGTGGCTTGTTTCTGATTTGCAGGCTTGCTTATCTTAACATTCCTAGCCTTTAGACAAAGCTTCATGTCTTTGTGTGTGTGTGTGTGTGTGTGTGTGTGTGTGTGTGTGTGTGCATAAAAAATTATATAGCATGAACAAGTGGGGTTTATTCCAGGGATAGAAGTCTGGTTCAATATTCAGAAATTAATCAATATAATCCACCATATTAAGAAGACAAAGAAGAAAAATCACATGATCATGTCAGTTGATGCAGAAATAGCATTTGACAAAATCTAATACTCATTCATGATTTTTAAAAAGTTCCAAAAAAAGAATAGAGGGGCATTTCTTCAACTTGATAGCATCTATAAAAAAAATTGTAGCTATTATTACCTTAATGGTGATCCTTTCTCCCTAATTTTGGTAACAAGGCAAGGGTGTCTGCTTTTACCACTCTTATTTGACATAGTGCTGGAAGTTCTAGCCAGTGCAGTAAGGCAAGAAAAGGAATAAAAGACATAGAGGTTGGAAAGGAAGAAATCAAACCATCCCTATTTGCAGAAGACATGATTGTCAACATAGGAAATCCTAAGAAAGCTACAAAAAATTGCTAGAATTAATAAATGAGTTCAGCAAGTTTACAGGATACAAAATAAAATACAGAAATCAATCGTATTTCTATATGTAGCAAAGAACATCTGGGCACCAAAGTTGAAAATACATTGCCATTTACAATTGCTCAACAAAATGAAATACTTAGATATATAAATCTAATAAACATTTACAGGACATGTATGCTGAAAACTGAATGCTGATGAAAGAAATCAAGGAAGAGCTAAGTAAATGAGAGACATATTGTGTTCATGATTGGACAGCACAGTAAGGATGTTGTTTCTCTCCAAATTGATATACATGTTGTCAATGGAAAAGAAGCCAAACTCTGTAAAATAATTTTAAAGAGATTTATTCTGAGCCAAATTTGAGGTCCATGACCCACAACCACACCCAGAAGACTTGAGCAAGTGGACCCAAAGATAGCTTAGGCATAAAAGACACCTTTTATCACCTTTGAGTAACACACACTCAAAGTCAGTGAGGCAAATGCAAATGACTCTTAATAATGAGTACTGCATTATTTATCAGCAAAAAGCTTTACAGAAAATGCCCACGAGGAGCTGCCCAGGCAGCACTGCGTCCGCTTCTTCCTATGGCATGCTCTCATTCCTAGAACATTTCAGAAAAGCATGTGCAAGAAAACAATGTGTTCCTCACGGTCACCTCTGATCATTGGCAGTGCTATCACACTCATTAGCCTAACATTTAGTTCATTAGAGCATCTGCTTCTGATACTGCCAACACGTGACCTTGATCTGTGGCCAAAGGGATACAAGCATTATTTTCTACCTTCTAGTCTGATTTTTCACTCTTTATTCTTTAGCTGCATGTAAAATTTCCTACTTCCTCGTACTGGATATTTAGGAAAAGGTTCGATTTTGTTGCAGTCGTGGTGCTGGTTGTTATGTATGTGTGTTGGGGTGAGTTTTCTGACTTTTTCATTTTATAATTGCCACTACACCATTTTGACAAAACTATTTGCAAGAAAGTCAAGATTTCCCAGGAATTGCTCAAATATCTCTATTTTCAATACAGCTTTCTCCTGGGAGAAGTGCATTTGATTGTTAATTTCCCTTTCCTCTCCTTTTTCCCCAGCACAGGCAAAGCTCTAAAAAGTAACAGCAAGTAAGTCTTAAAATAATTGAGGGAAACTACCTAAAGATCAGCAATCATGAATGTAAGCCAAATCTTAAAATAAACATCACTGTGGGCACTGAAATATATTCAGCTACTATGTTTATATTTCTATTTGATAAATTTAGCATAAGCAAATTTAAAAAAAGACATCTTTTATTCCAAATTTAGAGCATGATAAAGAAAAGACAGAGTTAAGAATTGTCAGATGAAACAAGACATAAACATAAATAAGTCTTTTTTAAACATGAAATTTATTTTAAGCAATATTTTAGAAACAGCAAGAAACAACAGTAATTTTTAGGAACTTTTTAAAACAGGAACTTTTTCTCAAGATCATGCAAGTGTTTACCAGAAGTACAGGGAGTTAACAGAATATTTTGGTGATAAAAAGAAGACTGTTAGCTGAGCATAGAATAACTTGATCATTTTATAAAAAACAAGCCCTACTTGTCTTTTAAATCCATTTAACAATTTGCAATATAAGATTTATAAACCTCTATTTTATAAATATGTCCACTAACATTGAATATCTCTTTAATTCTGTCATGTGTAGGTTTTTAAAAGTTAATTTTAATATTCTTTTAATTTTAAGACATAATTAATCTTAATAGCATTAAACTATTTGTGTATATGTGTATTTTCTGCTTTTTAAATTTAATATAATATCTTTATATCTCCATGCTATTTAATATACTTCTAAGTAGCGTTTTAACTGTTTTCATAGTATTCTATTATAACTGAGTAATACTTTAGCTATTCTTTTGTTGTTAAAGGCAGTTTAGCAAGGTGGATGAAAGCAAGAACTTTGCAACCAGATTGCTTGGGCTGGATTTTTTTCTCTGCCACTTATTCTCTCAGCAGTAAAATGGGGGTGACAGTAATACACCTCATAGGTTATTGTGAAGATTACGTGAATTGGTTTCTTTAAATCACTCAAAACAATGTCTGGCACACAGTAGTTACGTTCCTGTTTTGATGAATGTCTTTGTACATAAATGTTTGTCAGAGTGTCTAATTATTTCCTTCGGTAGATGTTTTAGAAGGAGAACATCTTGGTCAAAGAGTATGAATTCTTTTTTTTTTTTTTTTTGAGACGGAGTCTCTGTTGCCAGGACTAGAATGCCATGCAGTCAGCCTAGCTCACAGCAACCTCAAACTCCTGGGCTCAAGCGATCCTTCTGCCTCAGCCTCCTGGGTAGCTGGGACTACAGGCACACGCCACTGTGTCCGGCTAATTTATATATATACATATATGTGTGTGTGTGTGTATTTTTTAGTTGTCCAGCTAATTTCTTTCTGTTTTTTTAGTAGAGGCAGGGTCTCGCTCTTGCTCAGGCTGTTCTCCAACTTCTGAGCTCAAACGATCCGCCCACCTCGGCCTCCCAGAGTGCTAGGATTACAGGCATAAGCCGTAAGCCACCACGCCCGGCCGAGTATGAATTCTTGAAGACTCTTGAGACCCAAATTGCTTTCCAGAAAGATTGTAGGATAGGGATGGCATAGGTAGGGTTGTCTAACTTTGGGCAAGTATTTGGCATGGTTTCTGTTGCAAAAATATTCTATGCCTAAGGTACATGGATTTGAGTATAGCCTTTATGGACTGAACAGAAGTAATGATAAAGTCAGTTATAGTCTAGCAATACTAATGTTGGTACTAGGAAGATGTTGAAGAGATAAAATATAAACTGGGTCACTACAGAACAGATTTTAAAAGATACTTTTTAGATTTTATCCTTTTTCCCCTTGACTGAACAAGATGGATGAAGCTTGGTTGGATGTATATTATCTGATAATTCTGTAGGTTAGAGGTCCAACATAGGTCCCACTGGTCTAAAAATCAAGGCATGACAGGGCTGCTTTCCTTATCGGAAGCTCTGGAGAAGAATCTGCTGCTAAACTCATTCAGGCTGTTTTCTGCATTCAGTTTCTTTCCGTTGTAGGACTGAGGTCTCAGGTTCCTTGCTGGCTATCAGCATGGGAGGGGCATGGGCCTCAGCCTTTAACTCCTTACCTACATAGCCATGCCCCTACATAGCCAGCAGCTGCAGGTCGACTCCTCTCACACTTGGAATCTCTCCAACTTCTCCTACTGCCACACATCTCTTCTGCCCTCTTTGCCATATCTCTCTGTCTCTTCTGCCTTTGAGGTCTTGTGTGATTATATTGAATCCACCTAGATAATCCAGGCTAATCTCCCTATTCTAAGGTCAACTGATAAGTAACCTTAATTCTACCTAAAGTCCCTCACAGTGGTAGCACCTAAGCTAGTGTTTGATAGAATAACCAGGGACATCTCTAGAATTTAGTCCTTGCCTGCAATTCTCTCTAGAAATGGTGGTGCACTGGCTTAGCATCACGTCTGGTGTGGGGAGGCCAGCTTTCCCCCATAAGGCCTGCTAGCTAAAGCCTATGTAATTGCTTGTGGTCCAGCATGAAAGATCGCACATGGGATTTTGTCCTGGAGCTGGCCTCCTCAAGCAGACATTGTAACTGGTAGAGAAGCAGCAGTCACTCATATTACCTGGGAGATGGGGATGTTTGTTATTTTTGTAGTGCTCACAGTGTCTTGTTTTAATCTGCTGTAATATGAAGTAGAAGTAGTCTTGCTGCTTGTTAAATTTCTTCTTTTTTTAATTTTTAATATTTGGTTTCACTTCCTTGCAGTCACAGAGTGACTTTCTAGGTGTATTTGAGATTATATTCAACAGCAGAAAACCAAGGCCTAGTTGTGTCAGGCCAGCATCTGGAGGTCAAGAGCTGCTTTTCTCTTTCTCAGCTGCTTGCTAAAACTGAGACCATTAGGAATGTAACACTTGACTGAGAAAAGCAACCCAGATATTCTAGAAACATGTGACTTGCCTTTTAAATGATTATAAGCTGTGAATAAAGAATTTAATTATTCACTAAGATCAGTTTTAATAAGATAAACTAGTTTTTAGGCTAGTTTTGTTTTAAATTACAATTTAAGTGCTTAAAAGTGTACATTTTGGCCAGATGCAGTGGCTTGTGCATATAATCCTAGCACTTTGAGAAGCTGAGGTAGGAGGATTGCTTGAGGCCACGAGTTCGAGACTAGCCTAAATATGAGCGAGACCCCATCTCTACAAAAAAATAGAAAAATTAACCAGGCATGGTGGCACATACCTGTAGTCCCAGCTGCTCAGAGGCAGAGGCAGGAGGATTGCTTAAGCCCAGGAGTTGGAGGTTGCATTGAGCTGTGATATTGCTACTGCACTGTCGCCCAGGCGACAGAGTAAGATCCTGTCTCAAAAAAAAAGTACATCTTCGTTATTTAAAATTTAGCAAAATAGAAAAATATAATTTCCTAATGATGCTGAATGAAGTATATTTGTATTTTATATGATGTGCGTTATAGGGGAGAGATAGCTATCTGGCTGTAAAGGAAGTGGTCAAAATTTTCAGGCCTGTTTTCCTAAGTCCATGGGTATAACAGAAAAAAATCTATTTGGAAGCACTGATGAGGTTAACAGACTCATGGTCTGGAAGGTACCTATGGTAAAAGGAGACCTGAACTTAGAATCAGAAACCTTGGACAATTAATTTAATTACTCAGTGTCAGTTTCTCATCTATAAAATGGGAATGTGAATATCTGTAGATAATAAGACCTCACACACAGTTATTGTACCTAATGAAGTCAAACTCCTAAGTAGTCTTACTAATGTTGATAATAATCTCAACCCCATGAATTTATATACTTTCTACCTTTTTCTCAGTCAAACCTTCTGCTTCCTGATATGTAAATTGAACAGTTTCACAAAGGTATTAGCGACAGTAAGTGTTTACCCTTTTAGGTATTTCAGAGTCTAGGACCTTGTCAGTAACTTCTTGCTAAGTTACATGGTTACCAGTAAATGCTTCTAGAAGAGCATTTATGCATTCATTCAGCAAATAATATAGTGATCAAACTCGTTATTTGTAACATTGGTGTCTTTTGAGGTGACCCAAAAGCAGAGTGGAGACAAGGTAGTAAACAGTTTCTTTGGGAGGTGGTCACTGAGAGCTCTGAGGAGTGGAGAAGGCAGGCCAATAATAGATGTATATGAGCAGATTACCCCTCTGGGCAACTGGGGCTCAGTCCTATTGGGGAGCCTCTGAGGCACTTCGTAGAACATGCCTCACCATTGCCCCACTAAGGGACAAGGATGCCCAGTTTTTTATCCAACATTTGTTGAAAGTCATTCCTTTGCACTTTGGACCTGCCCCACATGGGACTCTAGCCAAAAAACACCACTGGGCAGAGAGCCATAGGAAATTGTCGGTGATAAATAAGGGAATTGCATCCAGATGATGTCCAGGGTAGGGTGAAAGGGCGAAGTTTTTCTTTTCTTTTCTAACATTGTGTTACAATGGTAGACTATTTTTGTATCATGTTATCAGAAAGCACAATTAATTTTGGTAGTAAGTGATAAAAAATTAAAGGTGTTTAATATATACTGTTTCTCCTCAGGATTTTCTATTGCAACAGACCATGCTACGAATTAAGGATCCTAGGAAGTCATTGGATTTTTATACTAGAGTTCTTGGAATGACGTAAGTAAAATATTTATTGGCACCTTAATATTTAAATACTTGGCTTTGCAAATGTAGGGAATGTTTTCAGACCCATTTAAAAAATTAAAATTCATTTAAGAAGTAACAAAAGTCCTTCTGGCCAGGAGTCTAGGCATGACTAGGCCTGACTGGAGAGGACTCCTGTTAAATTCCTTTTCTTCTCTACCCCAGCCAGGCACAGTGTGCAACAAAAGACACAGCCAGTTGCATTTTTTCCAGTCTCCCTTCTCTTTGAGAGCTATCGGCTAAATGCTTAATATAGTCAGACCCCTCTTGATCTTCTGACCACTTGTAGCCTCTTGTTTATTTCAGAAACGATACAGATATAAGGATTTATAAAACTGACCTTTTTTATAGGCTACATTTTGTTTTGCCAAACAGGTAATATCCACTGATCTTTCAATCCTTAAAGCGTATTTACTTGTTTATTTTTCTTTTTCTCCAGCTTTATTGAGGTATAATTGACAAATTATTTTGTTGATTTGTTTCCCTAAATAACATGAGCTTTTTGTTGGTTTTTGATCCTGTAGATACATAAAGAATAAAATAATGATCTTTAAATTTACTGCCTAGATAAGCTCCATGGACATTGACAGCAAAATATAGGAACTAAATAAATGTTTTTATTAAACTGAGTGGCATGTATATCTGAAAGAACAATAAGGTAATACAGTATATTTTTCACTGAAAATAAACAAAATTCTCTTTTCAAGATACCTGTTTCCATTTATAAATAAGTACTAGAATTTCAGCTAAATTTCATTATATTTGAAGAATTGATGAATTATAAAAATTTGCTTTTTTATTTTTGTATTTCAGGTATTTACAGAGGAATACGTTTTTTTATGAGGTCTTTCCCACTGATATTTTTTCTCCTGCTTTTCTCATTAAAATAACCTAATTACATATAGTTCTTAGTAAAACTGGAATATTACGTTATGCCTTTTTTGTTTTGTTTTTGTTTTGTTTTTGAGACAGAGTCTTGTGTTGTCGCCCAGACTAGAGTATAGTGACAGGATCATAGCTCACTGTAGTCTCAAACTCCTGGGCTCAAGCAATCCTCCCACCTTAGCCTCCTTAGTAGCTGGAACTACAGGTATGCACCACCACCACATTCAGCTAAGTTTTTTTTATTTTTTATAGAGACCAGGTCTTGTTTTGTTGCCCAGACTGGTGGCAACAAACCTGTGGCCTTAAGCAATCTTCCTGCCAAAGTGCTGGGATTACAGGTGTGAGCTGCTATGCCTGGTCATCCTGTTGTTAATGATTCAGGCTTGGGTTTCTTTTTGTAATTTCAGGCTACTCCAAAAATTAGATTTTCCTACTATGAAATTTTCACTCTATTTCTTGGCTTATGAGGATAAAAATGACATCCCCAAAGATAAAGATGAAAAAGTAGCATGGGTATTCTCCAGAAAAGCTACACTTGAACTGACGCAGTGAGTATAAATTTCTTTCTTTTTATATATGCTAGAGTTTTTTAAAGGTGGTTTTTAAAAATCTTTTGTTATGTTTTATTTACTTATGACTTATACTTCAAACCAGGTCTACCTAATCACTTCACATTTGTAGCAATATATTTTGAGTGTTTTTACATGGACCTTTTGGTCTTTGCATTGTTCTGGTGGCATAGTTAGGGCAAGTGAGATCATTTGTCTTTTAAATAGAGACTATAACACCCTGCAGTGGTGAGATATTTACCAAACTGTAGCTAAGTAATATTTAGGTGCTACAACTAAAATCTTCCAGAAGTTTTGTTCTTTTAATTATCTTGCTGTATTTTTGATCCAGAAATCGTTACAGCATGTGTTCTTTTAAAAAGTTGTCAAGCCATTTTGTAATAATATTCAAATTTTAAGGCATTTTTATAATTTCAGCATTTAAAAATGTAGAAAATGTCTTTACATTGTTTCTCTGCACTCTTTAACAACTACCAAAAGGACATTTGTTTCACAGCGTATGATGTAGCGTGCCTCTTGTTTTCAAACAAAGCTTTAGAATCAAACAGACCTAGACAGGAGTCTTCGCTCTGACACTAGTTCTGTGGCCCTGAACTAATTTTATCACCTCCCATAAGTGGCAGTCTCGTCTATAAAATGAAGTCAATCAGATCTAGCCCATGGAGCTGTTTTGAGAGCTTAAAGAAATATGAAGTACTTACTTAGCACAATGAATGATAGTTGCTATTATTATCATTATTGTTTTTATCGAGATGAGGTTCTACTGTCTCCTTAGTCTAGTTAAAATATTTTGCCCATTTGTCTTTTCTACAGTTGAAAATAATTGTAGTAGCAGTGGTTAGACCAAGTATGAAAAGTAACATATACACATGGCAAGACTTCAAAGACAGGTTGTTGCAACTCTTTTTTCAGAATACCTGTTCTACAGGACATTGTAGTTATGTTTTCACTCCTTTTGTAGCAATTGGGGCACTGAAGATGATGAAACCCAGAGTTACCACAGTGGCAATTCAGACCCTCGAGGATTTGGTATGTTTTGTCTATTTGTATGTAATATATATGGCTTTGTGTGATTTTGCATTGTGTACATAATTATGGTTATAATAAATCTAAAACATTAATGGCCTAATTATTAAATATGATCAAGTTATTAAAGGTATGGTTATTTTTATTTTCCACAAATAATGTTATTTAGGAATTATTTTATTTCAGAGTCTTAGTCTAAACATTACATTTACTCTTTCACAATGATTTTAAGTCTCCATATTATATTTCCAGTAAACTTTGTAATTTTAAAACAAAAGCTATAGTTAATTGTAATACCAATTTCTGTTAGCATACAATTCCACCTTGATATAAAATCACTCAACTGAGATGACAGGATTACACGCTTCAGTTGGCTGCTATATAGTCAACACTAATAACAAACCTGTTAATTATGAGTAAATGATTATGCTTTTTTGAAGTAGACTATTCTTTTTTTTTTTTTCTGAGACGGGGTCTCACACTATCACCCAGGATACAGTGCAGTGGTGTCATTATAGCTCACTGTAACTAAACACCTGGGCTCAAGCGATACTTCTTCCTCAGCCTCCCCAGTAGCTGATACTACAGGTGGCATCACCACGCCTGGCGAATTTTTTCTATTTTTTGTAGAGATGGGGTCTCGCTTTTGCTCAGGCTGGTCTCAAACTCCTGCCCTCAAGTCATCCTCCTGCCTCAGCCTCCCAAAGTGTTAGGATTACAGGCATGAGCCACTGTGCCTCGCCTAGTTATAGACTATTCTTTTTTTTTTTCCCCTGACCAACCCTGGTCTATAGTTATAGACTATTCTTAACAGATTGAAATACATATGAGCCAGTGTTGGTTTATTTTAAATAACTTATTGTTTGGAGCAACTGATTAATTCATTATACCCAACCACATAGACCTGTATTTGTTCTTAATATACTGTAGCTTTTGAACCTACTTGAGTCAGTCTGTTTCTAAGTGCCTTATGCTTTGAAATAAACAAGTTTTGGAAGCCACTTGTGGCCCTTGGATATTCTGTTGTAATTATTTCTTCTGTCTATTTTTTGGGGGGGGGTGTCAACTAAGGTCACATTGGAATTGCTGTTCCCGATGTACATGGTGCTTGTAAAAGATTTGAAGAACTGGGAGTGAAATTTGTGAAAAAACCTGATGATGGTGAGTCTTCTTATTGTGTTCAGTCCTCTTTAGTTAAGTAATACTTATTAAGCACCCACAGAGTAAAGCACTGCTTTATTAAGCACTGCTGTAGTAAAACCCTTTGGCTGCAAATAACGGAAGTCTACCTCAAACAGCTTTTAAAAAGAAGGGAAATTATTGGAAAAATACATGAGCATCTTAGGGAACTGAAAGACAGCAACTAGGGTGGCTTCACAAAGGACCAGACACAGGACCTGGAGAGCGTCAAAAACCTGGGCTCCCACTCCTCAGACCAACCGCATTCTCATTGGTCACCAGGCTTTCACTATTTTAGGGTGTGTCTGGCCACCCCAAAATAAGTTCCTTAAAGTCTCTTTTATCTCCAACTTCTGCCCTCAAGTGATCCTTCCACCTCAGCCTCCCAAAGTGCTGGGACACAGGCATGAGCCACCACACCTGCTTAAAGTCTATTTTATCTGATATTAATATAACTATACCAGCTCTTTTTAGTTAATAATTGTTAATATTTCTTTTTCATCTTTACAACGTTTGTATGTCCTTATGTTTTTAGGCATGTTTCTTGAAACAGCATATATCTGGATTTTGTTGGATTTACATGTATTATAATTATTTTACTGAGATCTGTTTCTGCTATCATAATTTATTATTTCAATTTTTTTTTATTATTTCAATTTTAATTTGAAACATTTCACTATTTCATTTTAATCTTTTTCTTTATTAACATATTTAACATCCAAATCATCTCCCCAGTAAGAAAAGAACTTGCTCCCCTCCACCCTATCATGTTACTATTACCTAGACTGGGATATTATTGATTTATTTTTTCTTCTTTTTGGCTTTTTTTTTTAAACATAACAAAAAATATATTAAGGTGTTTGACCACCTTTTTTTCATACATCTCTTGTAACATCTTTTGGATTTTTCTGTCCCTTTATTTAAGTACCTCAACCAAAACTATGTTCAAAGGGTTTGTAAAGCAAAACTTTTGAGACTCTCTAGGCCTGAGAACCCATTTATATGAATGACAATTTTGAGGAAAATCCTAGGTTTATTTTCCTTCAATTTTGAAAATATTACTGTGTTTTCTTTTTGTATACAATGTTGCTATTGAAAAATCTGCTTTCAATCTGATTGTATTCTTTTATTCTGAAAGCTTTTTATATTATTTCTTTGTCCTTGCCTTCTTTCTGAGAGATTTCCTTGAACTGGAATACCAATTAATTAATTTTTCCCCAAATGTATCTGTTCTAATATTTAACCCATCTATTGTGTTCTTAATCATCTGTTATAATTTTGATCCCAAATTTTTTCTTGGTTCCTTTAATATTTTTTTGTTCTTCTTTCATATTGGGAACATTTCATACTGCTCATTACTTGTACATGTTTAAATGGTTCTTTGTCCATTATTCTAATATTTCTTTTGTTTGAATCTGTAATCCATTGTTTTGGGATTTTTTAATGGCTATTTTCACAAGTTCTTGTTCTTTTGGCCTCTGAGCCTTTTTTCTCCCTGCAACTGTTAGCTATTCCAATCCATCAGGCAGTGAGAACAGGGGAAAGACCAGACCCCAGCACTTAACAAGCCGGGTGATCTCAGGAAGATGGGCCGGGTAAGCCCAGAGTGGAGATCCCTAGGCACCTGGAAATGAGACTTAAACACTTAACACTCCACCAAGCAACTCCTCAGGTCAGATCCTCCTGGTTTTTTCCTCAGGGAGAAGCAGTCTTAGTAGGAGACACTTCTCAGGTTATTTCCTATTCCTGGATATGTGGAGAGAGGGCCAGGGAGATCAGTTGGCCCCCACCTGTTTATCTTGGTTTCTCAAAGCACAAAGCTCCTGCACTGTCCTTATTTACTCCTAAGGACATCTGAACAAGTATGAGGGCAGGTGCTGTTGCCCAAGGCACTTGGGGTGTTGGGGGACAGGGAAGCAAGAGCAAAACTCCTGTTCATTCTTCCACAGCTGATGCACCGCCTTCTGATCTAGGCAAAAACTGTCACCTCCTACACAGACCAGGTTAAAACAGTCATCCCATCCCATCCCTAACCCTCACCACCAGGGTTTCTTTCTTTCTCGCTCTCTCTCTCTCTCTTTTTTTTTTTTTTTTTTTTTTTTACATTTTCCATCTGTGTTCCTCTAGGTTTGATCTTGGGGAAAGGAGCCAGAGATAGGAGTCAAACCAATCCAACATCTTGGTCACCGGATAAATTTTTGAGGTCACATTTTTTCCATTTAAATAAACAACTTTGACCTGCTAGCCTTTCAATCCCAGTTATGAATTCCTGGGAGAAAGAATCTGATTGGCAGAGTTTGGGTTACCTAGTAAACTGTTGAAAAGGATTTGTGTGACCCAAGCATCTAGGTCTTTTGTGTGGGTAAAGCATGCTACCAGCTCCCTTCAGCAACCCCCATCTTCTTTTTCTTCTTTAAAAAAAAGACAATTTCTGTGACTGCTGAACTGGTTGCATGAAATGGTTTCATAAAGGTGAAGCAAATACCTGATACTTCTGATACCTAAAAGATGCAGCCAGTCCCACAGTTTATTTCAGGAGGGCTGGTTTTCAGGTATGCATGGAAGATAACATTTTAGTCATTATGAAAAATATGCATTTGGGCAACACTGACAATATAGAATTTTTAAAAATTAAAACTACAAAAGAATGTACTTCATTAAAATGTCAATTAAAATTGAATTAATAAAATTTGTTTTAATTGTCAAGGTTTTTTTTTTTTTGTCTTTTCAATAATGAAAATTTTCATTTTACAGGTAAAATGAAAGGCCTGGCATTTATTCAAGATCCTGATGGTTACTGGATTGAAATTTTGAATCCTAACAAAATGGCAACTATTATTTAGTGCCATGAAAATGCTCCTTTGAGATTTCGGTGAAGACAGAGATTAAAAAGGAAACAATGTGATTCAAGATATTCAGATAGCAGAAGCATCTAGGACTGATGGATCATAGTTGTAATTCAAATTATTCTTAAATCCATTTCCCTTTCCTATTTCAGCTGGGTTTTTTTTTCACCTAACAGTTCAGTCATTCTGGTTTTAAAGTAACGCTTTATCTTATGTCCTTGAATATAGTTGCATAACTTTACTTTTTAGTTAATAATTAGAACAATTCCCTTTAGAAGCTGTATTTATTTGCCATCTTCTATCTCCGAAATAATACTTCTGTTCGAGTCTGCCTTTGAATCATCATTTTCCAAAAAAAAGTATTTAACATGTTTTTATTGTGGTTATCTTCTGGGGTTTCAGTTCCTCAGAAATAACTTTTCACAGTGGAAAGTAAAGAACATAAAACAGGAATGAAACTTCATGTGTACTTCAAACAGTACAAAGTGTTTATTTTACAAAAGAGCAGGTACTCTTGAGAGTAATTCAGGATCATGCTGACAAGGATACTGATAGAAAAAAGTAGTTTCTTTTTATTTATAAAGTACATTTAAAGTTCAAGGACTAACCTCATTTAATTGGGAATGGGAAGGGGGAAAGGAATAATATTTACTGGGTACCCAGACACTAGGCTGTAATGTATTTTATCTCATTTAATACTTACAACTATCCCTGTAAGAAAGAAAGCAGACTAAACACGTAAAATAACTTTAGTGAATTGAAGGCAATACAAATAGGCTCAAGTGTTTAAGATCTCATCATCCCTTTTAGTATTTAGATTGTGCCTCAAAATTTGTACCTCACAGTACCTCCTCCAGTAGCCTCCTGTTGCAGAAACCTTCAGTGAGTTTGAGCACTGTGCCCTTGGCTCCCGAGCCTGAGTACCATGGTGAGGGAAGAAGTGTTTAGCACAAGACTGCTCTAGGGACCCCCTGTTATTCCTGTGCAGGTAATTAGTTGTGAAGAGTCCTCCCTACTCCAAGGTCTTCTTGATGACAGTAGCCACGTGTAATAAATTATGTTCAGTGAAAACTTAGTTATCAAAAATCAGCTCAGCGGTCTTCCCTCCCATGATTGACATTTGATGGGTTTTTAAATATCAAAGTGATTTTGAAAATCTCTAATGACCTGGAAAATGGAAACATCCAGTTTGTGGTTGACTATGTTTGTATTTTCTGTAGGCTGTAATGGAAAACCTTTGGATAGGCCATGCCAGCTGTGCTTGCACCGCTAGAAGCACTTTACATTTCCATTTTGGATGAAATGGATTCATGCGAGCAGTTTAAACAAACAACAGTCCTTACATACTGAAATAAAATAAAATTTCAAATAAGCCTATGTTTGAATTTTAAGCTTCTGTCTATCAAGTTCTTTCTTTAAAAAAGCCTGCCTTTAGTACTGAAAGGATTTGAAAAGTCATGCAGTTTCATTTTGAGCCAGCAATAGTTGTCATTCTGTACAGCCGTAAAGTGGGTCGTTTCTATGGATAAGGAGGTGTGGGAAAGGTGGGAAGAGGAAAGTAAATAAGGAATAAAAGATTGTGGTAGATAAAGTGCACAGAGAAGAAAGGCCAAACATCAAAAGGTGAGTCATAGGAACTTATGAAGACTAAATTTACATGTTGAGTACTAGAATTAGCAAATAGAAGGGCTAATAGATTCATCAATTCAGTCATTTAAGTCTTATTTCCAGGGCAAGAAGTCATCTCTACTTACTAAGTAGAGAAGTATCTTTGCCAAAAGATAGCCCTTGGTTATTCCTTAAATTCATTCATATATGAATTGAAAAAATATATACCATTGACCCTTGAATAATATGGGTTTGAACTGCTTAGGTCCACTTACACAAGAATTTTTTCAACTAAATGCAGATTGAAAATACAGTATTTTCGGAATGTGAAACCCGTTTATCTGGAGGGCTGACTTTTCATATGTCGAATGTGGGACTTGATTATTTGAGAATTTTGGTATCCATGGGAGATCCTGGAACAAATCTTCTGTGTATATTGAAAGATGACTGTATAGCCTATCACCAGGCCTTGCTTGGGAAAAGAACAATTCACTTCCAAATTAACTTGCCTGAGAAATGATGATATGAAAGGGTGAACTAGATCACAAGAAGTTTTCTTGTTTTCCATGATTACAGTCAAATAGAATAAGGCAGTCTCCCGTGAACCCTACATAGCTAAGACTGGAACACAGTTATAATACAGGTGGTTTGAATTAAGAGCTGATGGCTGGAAGGTAATCACCTGTGGCTTCCCCACACGGTATTTTGACCAGGATTGCATACAGTGTGTCTTAGTTCAGGCTGCTATAATAAAAATACCACAGACTGGGTGGCTTAAACAACACACATGTATTTCTCATGGTTCTGGAGGCTGGGAAATTCAAGATTGAAGCACCAGCAGAGGCAGTGTCTGGTGAGGCCCCCTTCCTGGCTTATAGACAGGTGCCTTCTCGTTGTGTTTTAACACAGCCAAGAGGTCGTCTCTCTCACTGTTACAAGGGCACTAATTCCATTCATGAGGGTTCCCTTCATGACATTACCTCTCAAAGGTCCCACCTACAGATACCATCACATGGGGGATTAGACTTACACATGTGAATGGGGGGAGGGACACAAACATTCCACCCGTAATACAGTGTACATAAATAATCTGCAGCAACATAACTGCTTGTGAGGAAGGTTGTATCAGTAAGGATGTTTGCACCTGGCAATAAGAGAAAAACCAACTATGGCCAGACGCAGTGGCTGTAATCCTAGCACTCTGGGAGGCGAAGGCAGGAGGATCGTTTGAGCTTAGGAGTTTGAGAACAGCCTGAGAAAGAGTGAGACCCCATCTCTACTAAAAGTAGAAAAATTAGCCAGGTGCATGCCTATAGTCCCAGCTATTTGGGAAGCTGAGGCAGGAAGATCACTTGAGCCCAAGTGTGATGTTGCAGTGAGCTATGATGATGCCACTGCACTCTAGCCAGAGCAAAAGAGCAAATCTCTGTCTCAAAAAAAAAAAAAATTGTATCTGATATAGCAAGCACTTCAGAAATTCCAAAATAGGTTGATAGAGGGTGCAGAGACATCCAGAACCCCAGATTCCTCCCATCTTTCCCATTCTGTCATTTTCAGCATTTTTCTCTTTAGGCAAATAATGTTTGTGATCAAAGATGCCTACCATGATTCCAGGTATCATGTGTAGACCAACAATGTCCAGTGAAAGAAAACATTTTATTCCTCATGTGTCTTTAATAAGGAGTGAAAAATCTTTCCAAAAAAGTCCTCAGCAGAATTCTCTCATGTCTCAGTCAGAGCTGGGCCACTTGCCTGTCTCTAATCACTGGCAAAGGGGATGGGGCCACTCTGGCTTAGACGGATCATGTTTACCCAAGTTAGCTGCATGAGGTGCACACTGGATCAAAATTGAGACTGCCAGCCAGAATGGAAAAGCAAACAGGCTTTTGGGTAAGCGTAAACAGAAACTGCAACGAGGTGAAATTAGATATTAAGAACCTTGTTGGTGCAGAGTGCTGTAAGAAATCTGGAGACATTTACTGCCCTCAAAAGAACATAGGTCTAAGATTGTGGTTCTCAACCATATTAGACTTAGCAGACCCTGTTTAATGTTGTGACATAGTATCTATCACACCAGTTTCATCATGAAAATGAAATTCACATGATATAATCTAGCCATATACATGATTTTAAAGAGTCAGTCAATGCCTTTGTAGTATTATAAAGGAGAAATGAAGTCAATTTGTAATAACATATTGTGCATTTCAGTATGTAAATGCCCACATACTACTACATTAGAAGACAGTGGTCAGGTGCCTGTCCTGAAGTGTGGAAGAAAAAAAACTCTTCAATAGAGTATTGTTGACACTATTCAATATTTTAAATAAAGATGGAATTTATGGCTCATGAAGAGCTATAATTTTACAATTTTGAATACATAGTGATAACAGGTGTGTTTTATTGGTGACTTAAAGAACATGAATGATAATTACTGTTGGAAATATTTTCCACAATGGTGATCAATTCTTGCTAAAGTTAAAAGGATAACATTCTCAGTTGCAGGATGGTTTTGTCCTTAGTGAATATTAAAATTATATATGCAAAGAAGCAAAACAATAGTTCTCAGTTTAGATAATAAAAAGCAGGCTTTAAATTTGCTTTATTTTAGGATGGTTTTAGATTTACAGAAATGTTGCAGAGATAGTACAGAGTTCCCATACACCCACACCCATACCCAGTTTCTGCTATTTTTAAAATCTTACATTAGTATGATACTTTGTTACAACTAATGAATCTATATTGGTATTATTAACTAAAGTCCGTAATTAATTCAAATGTCCTTAGTTTTTAGCTACTTTTTCTGTTACAGAATGCCATCTAGGAAATCACATTACATTTAGTCAAAAAGTGACCTAGAGGTTCCTCTAGACTGACAGTTTTTGAGACATTCCTTATTTTTGATGACTTTGACAGTTTTGAGGAGTAGTTAGTAGGTATTTCATAGAATGTTTTTCAATTGGAATTTTCTGTCTTTTTTTTTTTTTTGTCACGATGAAACTGGAGTTATGGGTTTTTGGGAGGAAGACCACAGAGGTAAAGTGCTCTGCTCATCACATGATATCAAGGGCACATGCTATCAACATGACATATTACTGACCATAATCACCTGGCTGAGGTAGTGTTTGTCAAGTTTTCCACCGTATAGTCATTCTCTGGCACTCTCTTTCCATAGTGTCCTCTTTGGAAGGAACTCATTATGGAAAGCCCACTCTTAGTGGGGAGTTATGCTCCACCCTCTTGAGGGGAAAAGTAGGTTTTTTACCTATTTGAATACTCAGTGGGACTTTCCAAATTTGTATGGGCCACTACAGGATATCTAACATCACTGCTTACCATCGACTAAATACCAGTAGTAAATCCAACCAAAAATGCCCCACAAGTCTCCAAAACAACCTCTAGGGGTCAGTACTGCCCTGTTGAGAACCACTGGTCTAAGATTTCCAATTTAGGTTTATTTAGAATGTGAACTTAAAGCATTTATAATGAAATCTGAGCGCAGAATTCATAGTTTTATGCTTTCCTCCTTATTTGCATATGATTTTCTCTGCCTCTAATTCAGCAGAAATTTATTTTAGCTATTTGCCTTTGAGCAAATCTTCGGAATGTTCAACTTCCTTTTTACATAAATTCATTTTATTGCTGTATATATTTCATTCAATTGTATAGTCAGAATTACAAGGATAATTGGATCTAACATGTTGGTAATGGACGCAATTGACTTGACAAGCAGCTCATCTGGGGAAGCAGAAATGCACAGGTGTGTCAGGTCAGCCAACTAGCTGTAGTTATTCAGCCTGCCAGGGCATCAGTGCTTTACCGAGGAAACGGTGGGTCAGGTTAATACAATAATAGGTTAAGTGGAAATTGGTTAAGAGAATTTCTACTGTAAATGCATGGAAATGAGTCCTATCAATATTAGCAAAGACTGCAGAAGATTTTTTTAAGTGCCAGTACCTAGGACTGCTACAGTTGTAATGAAATAAGCACTCTTAAAGACTTCATCCAAATTACACGTAAATTTTGCAGTATGTTTCAGGAGTCATTAAAGTCTTTAAAATGTTCAGATCTTATCTGGTAATATTGTGATATTCTGGGAATTCTGTTTCCTAGAAAATAGAAATCTTAGTTTAAAATATATTCAATTTGTTGCTTGCCATCATTTTTATGCCTGCAACATTTTTGCATAATAGCAAAAAATTAGAAACAAATGTCCAAAAATGAGGAACTAGTCAACTTTTATAGTATCTACAATGATAGAATATTACCTGTTCTATCAATTTTAACACCATTAAATTGTGTTTTCAAAGAGCATTTAAAGATGGAGAGAAATGCTCATGAGATATTAAGTGAAAAAAACAGGTTGCAAACTTACGTACATTATGCTTTTGTTTAAAAAGAAAAGGAACACATACACAAAGAATTGACCAGCAGTAAATATACCAAATTGTAATCATCCCTGGCTGCTGGGATTGCTAATGATTTTATTTCCTTCCTTGCATTTTTCTGTATTTTTCAAATTCTCTAAAATGAGTATCACTTTTGTAATCTGGAATAATTAATGAAAAATATTTCTTAATTTGCTAACATTTACTTTTTTCACCTTTTGAGTAAAATGAGATATTTTAGCAAACACGTTTTTTTCTACTACCCAAACTTCTATTCAGGATGGTAACACTGAAGATATTTCTACGTTAAGTTGTTCAAAACTCTTTGGTCAAAATGACTCATTCCAAATGACCAAGTTCAATTCAGTGTCAGTCAAAATTTCTTTAATCATTTCAAGATAATGTTTAGTTTTTTAAAAAGTTGACACAAGTAAAAACCCATGAAGAAATTTAGCATTATATTTTCATCCATCCTGCCTACTCTTAGCTGACTAATTTTGAAGGAACTTTCTTTGTTGCTTATATTTTGTACTTTAAAACTGTAGTTTAAAATTGTACCATAAGTCTATGGAACAATTGGGCACAAGCAAAAGTGCTAGCCAACGTATAATGAAAACCAACACAGTGTGGGCATCTTACCAGTATTTTGAACAGCCTCACTACTCCACGGGTAGTCCCGGTACCAGCAGAATCAACAACACCTGAGAGCCAGTTAAAAATGAAGAGTTTCAGGCTTCCTTCACCTCAGACCTACTGAATCAGAATATGTAACGTTCAAAGGACCTTCAGGTGATTTGTGTACACAATAAAGTTTGAGAAGCACTGTTGTATAGACTCCTTTTTAAAGTCACTAGTGTTGGCCAGGCGCGGCGGCTCACGCCTGTAATCCTAGCACTCTGGGAGGCCGAGGCGGAAGGATTGCTTGAGCTCAGGAGTTCGAGACCAGCCTGAGTAAGAGCAAGACTCCATCTATACTATAAATAGAAAGAATTAGCCAAACAACTAAAAAATAGAAAAAATTAGCTGGGCACGGTGGCACGTGCCTATAGTCCCAGCTACCCAGGAGGCTGAGGCAGGAGGATCGCTTGAGCCCAGGAATTTGAGGTTGCTGTGAGCTAGAATGACGCCACAGCACTCTAGCCTAGGCAAGAGAGTTGAGACCCTGTCTCCAAAAAATATATAAATAAATAAAAAATAAAGTCACTAGTGTCAACAGAGAAGTACATATATCTCCAAAAATATGATTTTTTCTCCCCTATTATAAATATAGTAAAACAATTGTTATTTGTGGAAATAAATATAAGGGATATGTATCTAATCCACAAATACAGGGGGTTTTCTTTATTTAAAACAGGAATTTTCCTTTATTTTATTCTAATTCTAAGTTAAAGCGCCCATTTTCTGAGGGGTTAGAAACCAAATCTCAGTAAATTCAGTGAATTTCTCCTGCTGTGTTCATTTGAGGTAAAGTCTTAAATGCCTGTAATGTCTAGAAGTTTGGAGGAAGGTGAGCATCTAGTCTCAAGTAGGTGAACCATTCTGTTGGCATTTGCTAAAATGTCAAATATCCCATTTGGTCCTTTGTTTGGTCTATGCAGATTGCCATCATACTATTATTCATTCTTACTGTTGAGGCTACTTCAGGTCTGGCACCTCCCCTGCTACTTGATTCTACTGGTTCCATGCTATGTCAGCCTACAGAAATCTCTGGAGCTTACACTTCTCTACAACATTTACCTGAATGGGAGCACTGAATCATTCTTCTACTCTTACATTACATGAGACCATGGGAAACTAACTCTGAGATTTACATAGGGTCCTATCTAATACCTGTCATTGCCACTTCTTCTCGGGGATCTTGCTGAATTCCAAGGGCTCTACTTGGGAGGCCAAATACAGCCTCCTCACCTGTTAGATCACCAGGCACCTATATCTCAGGACTCTGATTTCTCTTTATCTTAAAGCACAGGTGCAGAGGAAGGTAGTACCTCTTCATAGGGATACATTAGGCCTAGAGGCTCTCCCTCATGACCCTCCTCCCTACAACTCAAAGCATAAGGTTTAGATTTTTGAAAGTCAAAAGCCTTTTTCTTCTGTAACATCCCTGGACCTGTGGTCTAGCTGCCTGAATGGGGATGAGCAATGGGTTACAAGAAAATGCAGGGAAAATGTTAGTATTTTAAAGTATCATGTCATGTGAATAACAGGATAAAGGATTTAGTGGAGTATGCACAGCATGATCAAAAGCACACAATCATATGAAATGTTCCTATAGAACAACAAGCCTGGAAGTATGAAACATGGATTCTATACTGAGAACACTATAATCTGTGGAGGCAAACTACGTAAAACAACTAGAACACAGCAGCAAAGCAAAATAGAAACAAGAATAAAGGTTTAAAAACGATACTAACTACCCTATTTGGGGCTATTAGTGGCCAGTTATAGCATCCGAAGGACGAGTATGAAGCATTCAACCCTAAATCAGTGGGTTGAATCAAAATATGACATGCATCAGAATCACCTGGATCATTGTCAAAACACAGGTGTCTGGGCCCCACTCTGATTCAGTAGATCTGGGATGAACGCTTGAGTTAGCATGTCTAACGAGTTCCCAGGTGATGCTGATGCTGCTGGTCATGGACCACACTTTGAAAACAATTGCACTAAGTATCAACATTCTCCATGGATTGTGGGTTTCATGCTACAAATTCATTATAAAATCATCTATTCAGCAGCCCTTCCTGATATCCCTTATCCTTTCACCTGCAGCCCCACCTAACATAATTAATGTAGCCTTTGGGTTAGTCCCAACCTCCTTTCCAGAAATGGCATAAATGAAATCTCTATTCTTTTTGTTTTTAGAGATGGGGTCTCACTATGTTGCCCAGGCTAGACTGCGTAGCTACTCACAGGTGAGATCATAGTGCACTACAGCCTTGAAATCCTGGTCTCAAGCTATTCTCCTGCCTCAGTCTCCCAAGTAGCTGGGACTACAGGTGCATGCCACCATGCCAGGCCAAAATCCTATTCTTGACAGCCCCTCTTCTATGCATTTATTTAAAGCTCAGAAACATACTCCTCAGTCTGTTTCCCCTCTATTCCCTGTCTGTTTCTCCCAGTATACCCCATGCAAACCCTATTCTATTGTGAACATATTCACCCACATTCTCAGCATTTTGTTTCCACCCACTGTCCTTGTTCAATAAGATTTCCAGAATCCACTTCCAGAATCTACCTGAATGAATGTGATGCTAGAGGCCAGAGAGTGAGGAATTAATAAGTGAATTTAGCAAGATTGATGGATATAAACTCCATAAACAAAAATCTATTGTTTTTCAATAAAACAGCATAAACAATTAGAAAATACAATTTTAAAAATGTTTTCATTTAAAACAGCATCTGGGAGCTGAGCACGGTGGCTCATGCCTGTAATCCCAGCACTTTGGGAGGCCAAGGCGAGAGGAATGCTTGCACCCAGGAGTTCAAGACCAGCCTGGACAATCTAGTGAGACCTCTTCTCTACAAAAAATTTAAAAATTAGTAAATTCTCCTCAAATTGATCTTTATATTGAATGAAATTCCAATCAAACTCACAGAAGGATTTTTGTGGAAATTAACAAGCTGATTCTAAAATGTATATGGCAATGGGCAAAGGGCCAAAATAGCAAAAATGATCAAGCAAAATTGGATAACTTTCTCTGTTGATATCAAGACTTATTATAGGCCAGATGCAGTGGCTCACACCTGTAATCCTAGCACTTTGGGAGGCTGAGGCAGGAGGATTGCTTGAGCCCAGGAGTTTGAAGTTACAATGAGCTATGATGAGGCCACTGCACTCTAGCCTGTGTGACAGAGCGAGACCTTGTCTCAAAAAACAAACAAAATGACTTATCATAATACTACAATAATTAAGGCAGTGTGATATTGGTATAAGATAAATATCTTTAGGGACAGAATAGAAAGTTCAGGAACAGATGTTCGTGTAATCTTTGTGACAAAGGTTTGTAAAAAAAAGGAAGCACTGAAGGGAAATAGGTAAAGGACATTGCAATAGGCAGGTTCCCAGGAAACAGACTCCAAGATGGAGATTCACATACAGATGTTTTATTGGGGAGTGTTTTCAGGAACAACACCTGCAAGGAAGTAAAGAAAGCACAGCTAGGGTGAGGGGCCGCGTCTCGCCGCCGCCGCCGCCGCCGCCCGGCCGGGCATGGTGTTGGGCGCCGGGCCCGCCTCGCCTGTCTCCGGGTGCCCAGGGGACGTGGCCTGGTTTTGCCACTCTACGCAGGAGTGATGATGAGTACATATCACTTGATGCTGACACTAATAATTGGCACACAAGAATCCCTTCTTTGGACAGTCTGAAAGCAGGTCCCACCCAGAGGAGGAACTTAAACCGAGCCAATTACAACTTGTGGAATTTAGAGACCGAGCGTGCTATTCAGAAGAGCTGGTCTGTTACCAAAATGCTGTGTTACTCAGAATGTAATTTGCAGTAAAGAGGAAGTTTAGTTTTAAACCAGATCTTCAAGAGATGAGGCATATTGAAGAAGGAAAAGAGAATTCTGAAGCAACTGCAGGTAAAGGCGGCAGTAATGCTAACGCTCGCAAGCAAACTGAAGCGCGATGACGGTCTCAAAGGGTCCCGGACGTCAGCCACAGCGTCCGACTCCACTCGGAGGGTGTCTGTGAGAGACAAGTTGCTTGTTAAAGAGGTTGCAGAACTTGAAGCTAATCTACCTTGTACATGTAAAGTGCATTTTCCTGATCCAAACAAGCTTCATTGCTTTCAGCTAACTGTAACCCCAGATGAGGGTTACTACCAGGGTGGAAAATTTCAGTTTGAAACTGAAGTTCCCGATGCGTACAACATGGTGCCTCCCAAAGTGAAATGCTTGACCGGGATTTGGCACCCCGACATCACAGAGACAGGTGGAATTTGTCTAAGTTTACTGAGGGAACACTCGATTGACGGCACTGGCTGGGCTCCCACAACAACACTGAGGGATCTTTTGAATTTTGATGATCCACTGAATATTGAAGCTGAAGAACATCATTTGCGGGACAAGGAGGACTTCCGGAACAAAGTGGACGACTACATCAAGCGTTACGCCAGATGATGAAGGGGAAGCTTGCAGGCCCACGGACTGTGTCACAGTTTGTCTCTCACGTGAAACAGCAAGAGGTAGCCCCACCTCTGCCCCGTCCTCACGCTCCCTCTCAGTCCCACCGGATTGTCCCAGCCCTGTGACCATGTTGTCCTGAAGAAGACCGTCTCCATGACTGCCCATTGTAGATGGAGAATTCCACATAAATACAGCAAGAACATGTATTTGGGTTTCTAAAGAGTTGTCTGCTTACCTTAACATGTTTACTTTTTTAAAATTGTACTGTATAGGCTGTTGGTGAAATTCT